>JAWPHD010006848.1:0-138124 GCA_037043455.1 Cyrtodaria siliqua
TAACAGTTACTTCATGGGCACTTTACCTGTTTTATTATTTGAAACCTTATCTTGATAGATACAAAATTAAAGCAGCTAGCCAGAAACGAATTTGTTAACTTATCAAAATTTACCTTGCAGCATTCCTGAATTCTTTATCGTATCGCCAATCAGGAGACGAAAAAACTCCCTCCTTGGGCCTCCCTGCCCGGCTTGTCTAAAACGGGGCCTCTGTAGACGTAGACCCTCTGCTGGTATCGCGGGAACACACAGCCAATCAGAATTTTCGCTTTTGGACAGCGAGCACAGTTAAAATTAATCGTCTGTATGTCTCGAACAGGCTCTTCGGGGTGTCTTCCGGCGACGCGATCGTAACATTGTTTGTCCCTAGTTGTATGTAGACACACCCTGGCTGCTGAACCTGGCAGGCCTCTATGAAGTCATTCCACTCTTTCTTCTGCATCAATGTGTTTATTCTGGCTCCACTCATGTGGAATTAATGCCTATAGGGATTCGACCACTCGCTGTCCCCGTTATCCTCCATCATCCGGAGAATGAAACTATGCCCGAGAAAGTAGGTCAACATTCTGGCTGCTATTATGACTAAGCCACGGGTACACCAGCTTATATAGCAAGGACCACACTACAGACAGTATGCGTGACCAATCAAAAGTTTTTTGTTGAATAGAACCCTCCTCCAGAATACATAATGCATACTCTTTTGTTCTATACAACACTCCTCCAGAATACATATGCGAATTATTTTGTTGAATATAAGGCCATAAAAAATTAATTACCTGGTTCTCAGGCCCGCCTGCATGTCTTTTTTAGGTGCCGCATTGCCGATTTTATCTCAAAATCTCAAAAGTAATAAAATAAAAATTGGAAATGCGCTACCGAAATTTCGAAAAAAAAGTCCCGCATCCAAGTTGGTTCCGGTTTTTACACGCACCTACCTCAGGGGAATCCCCTCGTGGGTGGACTGGTGCGCGGACGACTATCTGCCGCTCTGCTCGCTAGCTTGTGAGTGTTGCAGTCGTACGGGTACCAATCTAGGAGTCAGACGTTTGAAACGCTTGGAACTAGTAGGTGCTACAGAACAGGCGATTTATTCAAGCGTCTAATCGACAAAGTCTCACAACAACAAGCAATAGTTCATGCGTGATCTAATACAAATATACGGACTTATTGTGATTGAAAAAAGCATAACTCGGGAAAAAATGATAAGGTAATGATCGACAATAGAGATGAGCAGATCCAACTGGTTATTACACATGTATTTCGAGATATTTTGCATCAATACATTTATTGGAATTAAATGTTTGGATAAAAAAAAAATCGCCCGCGTGTCTGTTGACCACTGTAAAATTGTAAAAAAAAATGCGCCCGCCCGCATCTCTTCTTAGAAAAAGTGGCCTGAGAACCAGGTAATTAATTTTTTGTGGCCTAACCTTCCCCCAGAATACATATGCATACTCTTTTGTTGAATATTACCTTCCTCCAGAATACATATTAATACTCTTTTGTTGAATATAACCTTCCCCAGAAATAATTATGTATTTCTTGGAAGAACGACCCTTTTTCCCAATGGGAACTGTATCTTTGACAGTTCCACCATGGTCTAAAATTGTCTTCCTAAGAGATTTGTGAGTTACAGCTTTGCCTTTATCTTGAGCCAGTGTACCAGACAATACAAAATGCTGACCTTTAAGTGGTTTATCTGGTGTTGCTGTTGTTTTTTTTAACTTGACAATATTTACTTTGCAAAAGAAGCTTAACGGTGCCTGCTATTTGTTAATAGTCCAGCCAAGTGATTAAAAAAAACATCTGACCTGATAAGTCCTCACATACCTTTGAATTGTTACAGCAGCAGTGTGACATTTGCATTCCCTACAGTTCTTTTTTCCTCTGAGTCAGAATCTAACTCTGTAAATAATCTAATCCATTTGAACTTTAACATATCAAATAGTGGATCAGATGCATTTTGTCCATCATGGCGCATCGTTTTTGAATGGTAAAACTTGTTTTGACGCTGATTTACATGTTACCCTCCCTCCAACTGAAATCTAGCTATAGGGAAAGGTAATGTAGTCATCAGTTCTGGGACATGGTCAGTGCTTCATCATATATGGGGTCAATAATGTAGAATAGAACAGCTGATAAAATGTTTCTGCACTTTCTTTGTAACTCTCGATATCTTCTTGCCTATAGCCCCATTGATGCCTCTCTATTTCTTTGCGTGTTATATCATCAGGATGAACATCGGGCATAGGGTCTTTGCGTAGAATTTTAACCATTGCCCCAAAACTTTCCCTAAGCAATTTAACAAATTCCAACTCTGTGGAGTTATCCTTTAACCCAAGCCTAGTTTTAACATTTTCAGGCAGATTAACATCTACAATTTTGTTTGGCAAGACTTTATAAAGAGGGTGGGGGTATTTAGCAGAATGAGGCTCCAACAGTGCAAGGGCATTGTCTTTGTTAAATGACACTTGTTCAGGAGTTCCATTTGTGCTGAAATGGACTCTAAATTTGCCCTGCCGCACATGTCGTTTGTTCAGGTTGGACTCCAAATTTCCCATTGCTGTCTCGCGATATACATCGCCTTCACCTGGAGCCCTTTCATTTGTTTTGTAAGCTTCTGAAAGAATGCTAAGTATTTCTAACAAAATCAATTTTTCAGTGCATCTTGTGATAGCGTGAAGAATGCACAATACCACTTTATCAGTAGGACATATGCCGAATATATTTTTGGGATGTAGTCTATCAATCACTTTTCTCAAATCAACCCTGAAGCCCTCCCCAGTTTTATTGGCTTTGCTTTTTTTGTCACATGTTGAGTATAGGTTCCATCCCATTCCAGAGGTCGGACTCAGTTCATTAGAAACATCAAGTACAGCTTCTAAAAACATTTCGTCTCCTGTAAGATAAAACTTGTTATCGTCTATGACAGAATTGAAAATGCTGTTACTAGAAGCTGGAAAACCAAGATTCATTTCTAAATTGTCCCGACTGTCACTTTCAAAGAATATTTCGAAAGGATAAATATCTTTTGTCTACCTCCAATCTCTCTTCCATCACCATATATTCTCCAATGTTTCACTGAATTCCTCAATGTAAAATACTTATAGTGGAGAACAGTCAAGAGCCGACCAACATCTATTCTCCACCCAGTTGCAGTTCTCCTTGGCAAGAGAAAAGAGCAGAAATCTCGCTGTAGCGCCCTATTACAGGCTTTTACATCTCTTTGAGATGGAAAAACTCCAGGGCATTTTCGCCTAAATTGCTCTGTTAGCTTACTCCACTATATAAGAGGCAGAGAGATTAATACATTCCAATGACGTGAAATTATAGACTTTTGGAGCTGACGAGTGGACGAAAGAATCTAGCATAGTTTTTTTAGTTTTTGAAATTTGGCGAGCTGAAAGCATACCCATGAGATTTTTTAAAGCTATTGAACCATTGAAATGTGAAGGACTCCTTGTTACAAATACAGATGCAAAGGCAGTTTTGAATGCTTTCTCATTTCCATTGAAATGAACATTGCAAATATTAAGCAACGTGTTTTTTTATCACGGTTTTGTCTTTACGAGATTTCTTTTTATCGCTAAAAATTTACCTTGCAGCATTCCTGAATTCTTTATCGTATCGCCAATCAGGAGACGAAAAAACTCCCTCCTTGGGCCTCCCTGGTCTACCGTCTCTTCTTCCTCTTCCCCAACAAAATTTACTGAGAAAGGCCCCTAACTGGTTAACCGAAAAAAATCGCTGCGGATTGCCATACCATTGATCTTGCAATGACAGTTTGTCTGGGTATGCCTTGCATCACAGCTTCTGCATGCGTGGAAAGAATTCCATATACTTCGGCGAGGATAAGGGTCGGTTTTCTCCTATAAAAAGAAGTTTAGCATGCTGTATTTGATGAAAAAATATTTCACCTTTCAGCGATTTCGATTGTAATGACACAGTATTGATGTGACATTCCATGGCACACTCAAACTAAAACAAATCTTAACAACTCACACAGTTTGTGTTGGATCAAAGCAGGGTCGTTTGCCTCAGTCCTTCCTAGTTTCCCTTTTCCAAATCCCAGTTTTCTTGTCGGAGGCATGCACTTGCATAATGTCCAAGAATATGACACTTGTAGCATTCCACTATGGAAATGTCATGCCGCTTGAATCCACCTCTCCTATTATCATTGACTATTTTGTCATCTCCTTTCTATTATGTCTTCACGGAAGTCCTTCAGCTGCGTGTGATTAACAAACTTATTTGGCTCAGCTCTAGTTTGCTGCCGCAACATTCAAACTTTAAATGGTTCTCTTGATTAATCCTTTAAACTGAAATGAGTATCTATAATTTCTCCAGCTGCATCAATTGAAGTAGGATATTTCATGCCTACTGTCAGTGTTACCTGTTGGTCATTTAGCCCTTTAGTGTCGATTCAGCTGCTGTAGGGTATCCCTTTTTCACACATATTCCACAAGTTGTTTTCTATATTGTAGTTTTATGTTCTCCAGTTCCGTCAAATAAGCTGTAGTTGATTTCATTACCTTGAATCTAGCTCCAAAAGCATATTCGAGAGCAACAAAAGAGCCTTGTAATTCAGGTATCTGACTAAATACAGCATACAGGCCACACAAATGGACAGTGTTGGTGGCTGTTCAAGAAGCATTTGAGCTTGCCCCTGGGGATAACACAATGATGCATCATACCAACATGGAGAGCAAAGATAACATCTTGTTTGGAACCATTCTTGATGAAATCTTCAAACTGGGTTGACCAGTTTTCTACTAATTCAAAGGCTTCAACTGTTTACATGTCATTCCAGAAACATTCCTTTTCATCCACCTCAAGTGATTTAGAGAATACAATCAGAAATGCGAAATGACATGACGTGGCAATGCGTCTGACATATCTTGTTGCAATATCATTGTGTTGCACAAAAAACAATTTCCTTCAATCGTCTTGGTTATCATCTCTCATAAATTTCACAAGTTGAACTAAACCAGTATCCTGATATGCACTGAAAAGTATTGTGATTTTAGATTTCCGCAAATGAAGAAGGGGGAATTCCGGCAGGAATGCTTTATATTTTGGATCTAGACTCCTGTGACTCAAAAGGCTCTTCTTTTTTATGTTGTCGTCTGGTCCACACAAAATGCGATTGACTCGTTTGCTTGTATCTATTTCTTAACCCATTTTCTTCAAAGTATCGTCCAGAATTTCTCTAATTTTGAATAACTTGTCACCTCTGCCAGTTGCGTGTGGTGGGTTCCTACACAACAGGGGCGGGACTTTGAATTTAGAGAAACCAAATACAGATAACAAATGCTTATCATCTTGCGCATTTTGCAGTGATTTGTCTGAATCTATGTATGTCATGTGTAAAGTGCCTGTTCCCTTTAGGAACCAACTTTTTCATTGCGGGTGTTCAGGAAATCCCACTTGTGTATTGAACTTGAGATAAGTGTTATATGCATACATGTACATTGGCTGAGGAAAAGCTTTACCTTACAACTGACTGAATTTCAGTTCAATACAATCAAACACTTGTTTCAGGATTATGAACGGGATTTACACAAGACAAACTAGATGCAAGCAAACTCTTTTAACACAATTCCAAAGTTGGAGAGGGGAGATACACCAGTTTGATGTTCGTCGTAGATCCTTGCCAAAACCTAAGTACTTGTTCTTTCTAGAAAGTTTTCAACTGCATGTAAAATTATCCGATTATTTTTCCAGTAGCCTTTGATTTCTCTCACAAGCAAAGTAACCTATATGTCCTTTGGTGCATTTTAAAAAATGTCCTTGCTGGTGTATCCCAATTGCCTAATTTGCAAATAAATGTTTTAAGACAACTGTAATGATTTCTTTTGATGAGTTAAGAACGTTTTCACTTATTTGCGGAAATTCATTCAGGAAATCCTCATGAAAGCCAGGAAGTGAATTTGGTTTTCACCAAAATATAGTGCTACTTAGAAAGGATAATATTTGTTGAAACTACATAACACAACCGAGTTACAGGTGACTTAAATAATTGTAATCAATATTTATAAGTATATCTTTTTTTTTTTTCAACAAACATCGGATCCTGTGAAAATAGTTTTGAAATCCAATTCTCTGTACTGAGGTATTTATAACATTTCCCTCCACATTTATCTTCAACTTGATTTTTTGTTTGGAGTTTGTATTACCTTTCTAACATCTTTAGGAAGCCTGTGACCTTGACTTCGTAATATTTCAAGCAGTTCATTAATACCTGATATATTATTGCATTTGTTAGCTCTACTGATCAGAGATCAGCAGAGCTTATGCCGTGGTGCGGTGTCCGTCGTCCGTCCGTAAACTTATTTTTGTAGCGACTACTTCTCTGAAACTACTGAATGGATTTTCATGAAACTTTACAGATATGTTGCCCATGAAGTCTAGTTGATGATAGCAAATATTTATGTTGATGTGAAATCCAAGATGGCCGCCAAATCTAAAAATAGATTTTTAAAAAACAAGGTTGTAGCGACTACTTCTTGAAAACTCTTAAGTGATATTGATATGGGACTTTTTCTAAAATGATCAGCATGACATGATGTTGGTCCTTGTTGAAAATTGTTTTGAAACATGGCTTCCAGTGGCCATCTTTGTTTACATAGAGTTATATAATGAAAACTTGTAGCGACTACTCCTCTGAAACTACTTGACGGATTTTCATGAAACTTTACGGGAATGTTGCTCTTAATGTCGTAATTGATCCTAGCAAAATTTCAGGTTGGCCGGAAATTCAAGGTGGCTGCCACAGCTAAAAATAAATCAATCAGTAGAGCTTTAAGGTCATTGACCTCTTGTTTTAAAATTATATTTGAAAAATAAATTCAACATTTAACTAACTATAAAATTCATTTAACTTAATGCCCAGATGCGCATTTAGAATGGACACAAACTTGTTTGCATAACTAAGCAACCGTGACGTCACCATCATATCGATACAATTTGAAAATATTTTTAAAAAAATACAGATATCCCCAAGCCACAAACTGTCTGCTGTACATGTGTCCCTTTAACATATCAAAGTATGTTTGTTTTTTATCGGATGAGGTCATTTTATGCAAATACTATGCACACATAAAATTCACAAAACATTTGTATAGATCTAGCTTCCTAAAAACCATTAAAACAGCAGGTTTACTATCCGACTATACAAATCATAGTATATGGCCTTCCTGCTACTTTCTGTTTAAATAACACAGCGAATACATACATTTTAAAATAGATTTCATTATTGCTCATATTTGACCAAACACAGAGGTGTCTCCCAGAAATATAGAGCCCATACATGTTTTATATCATGCTTGAAAACTAAGGTGCTAGGTAGGTAAAACGATGTGTATATTCAATTAATGTCTAGTGTACCATAGCTCTAATGATGTACTTTGTTCTTGCTTATGATATAGTTTTCATAAACCTGAAGGTCTGAACCTTAACCGTGCTATAAATGCCGGTATATTTCAGTCGTGCTATAAATGACAGATTCAGAGTTGTACCATGTTCTCAAATTTAAACGCCCGTTGTTGTAATGTAATGTTTATACAACCTATCAATCAAAATGTCGATTACCGGCATTGAATGGCTATGGTACAACACCTTTATAGCATATTTTTCTCGTGTGAGATTTATACTGCACTCTTGGGCCTGTGGCCCTCGAAAAGCGTTATTCTTGTTATCGTCGACGTCCATGCGTCTGTAATGGTATAGAAGCGTGGAAGATGAATTTTTAACGCCCATCATGGCATCACAAAACGCACAAACTACTAATAAACGTAAAAAAACAGAACATGAATCTGATACTGAGGAACCAGTGATTAACCAGTCCTTTCCTCGTTTTCTTATCGAATCGGAAGACGGGGAAAGGCCTGTTGCAGATATGTCACCTTTTGTAATAGAGAAAACTGTCCATTCCATTGCTGGACATGTTAAACAAATCAAAAAATTAAAGAACAAAACTCTTCTCATTGAAACAGAAAAAAAATCTCATTCGGATAATTTACTCACTATTAAACAAATTTTAAACACAAAAGTCAAATGCTACCCTCACTCGTCTTTGAACATCTCCAAAGGCGTCATCAGGTGCCCGGATCTCTCCGGAGTACCTGAAGACGAAATTATTCACGAGCTTGCGCCACAATTGGTAACTGCGGCTCGCCGAATAACCATAAAGAGGAATGACAAAATTATCAGTACAAATACTATCATCCTCACATTTTCAACACCCGTCTTACCAAAAACAATTAAGGTGGCATATCTGCAATTGCATGTTGACGCCTACATTCCAAACCCGTGGCGTTGCTACAACTGCCAAGGCTTTGGGCACCACAACTCCAGGTGTACTAAAGAAGAACGTTGTGGTAAATGTGGCGAGTCTGCATTCAAGCATAACGAACCAGATTGTCCTAACGACCTCAAATGTACCAACTGGGACATCACGCAAATTCAAAATTATGTGAAAAATTTAAAAAAGAAAAAGAAATCATAACAGTTAAATATACACAAAACATTCCCTTTCCAGAAGCACGGAAATTGGTAGAAGAAAAATATAAAATTTCAAGTTCGACCTCTTACGCATCTATTCTCAAAACAAAAGCAACACACACAGAATGCAGGGATGCAGGTACGCAATACGAACCACAGTCAGAAATTCAAAATACAAAGAATACTTCCTCAGTATCAAATCCAAACAAAAGTCAACAAATACAACTTAACAAACCCAAATTAAACTTTTCATCTAATCAAACTTTTTCATTTAAACCAAACACAAAATCGGCAAGCTCTGGCAATGTCAAGAGCATGCCAATTTCTCAGAATTGGAAAGGGGGTTCTTCAAAGACTGTAAAGTCTAGTAGTTCCCCAGTCGTGAGGACTAATACTTCCTCGGTTGGAAGGCCTAGTGCTGCTCCAACTAAGGAAGTTGGAAAGCCTAGTGCTTCTCCAACTAGGGAGCACAAGGAGTAGCCAAAGGTGTCTAACGGCCCTATTGAGCTGCATAACAAATTCGAACAGCTCATGGACATTTCAGAGCCGGCAGCTGCACTGCCACTTCCATCCTCGCATGAAAAGTTAGTTGAGGTGCCACTTCAGCTGACTTCTTCCACGGAGGAGGAATCATCAGTGGAGATGTCACTGCTTGAGTCTCCTAAGACCTCTCCTAAATCTAAGGCCAAAAATAAAAATTAAATTAAAAGTCGCCTTAACGCTCAATAATGGGTAAAACTAATAAGATCATTCAATGGAATTGTCGAGGTTTGAAACCAAATTATGATGAAATCAGCATAATTTTAAATGAACACAACCCTATTGCCTTTTGACTTCAAGAAACATTCTTGAAGACAAGTGATAAGGTAACTTTTAAACAATACTCACTATACAATCATATTTGTGATACCGGGGACAAGGCGACTGGTGGAGTTTCGATAATCGTTAATCGAAACATTCCTCACAGACCAGTTGCGTTGAAAACAAATTTGCAAGCTATTGCGGTCAGTGTTACTATGCACAGAGTCATAACAATATGTTCCTTATATTTACCACCTAGTTCTTCACTAGACCCTAAAGATCTCAATCACCTAGTTGCACAATTGCCATCACCTTTTATACTCTTGGGCGATTTTAATGCACACAACTACATCTGGGGTTGTAAAGATATAAACGATAAAGGAAAAAAAAATTGAGGATTTCTTAGCCAAAAACAATTTGTCTTTTTAATAACAAGTCACATACTTATTTACATCCTGCTACAGGCTCTCATTCTTCCATTGATTTAACAATATGCGATCCAACGCTTTTGATGGATTTTTCGTGGAGTGTTGGAGACGACCTCTGTGGAAGTGACCACTTCCCCATATTTCTTGAAAATATCGGCCCTCCACTTCTCGAAAAAATGCAACGATGGAAACTTCGCAAGGCTGATTGGACTACGTTTCAATCGCTTTGCGAGGAACAATTAAAGCCTTCCGTTTTCGAGGATGTCGAAGACGCAACTGCTCTTTTTACCAAAACTCTTCACGATATAGCTGATCAAACCATTCCAAAAACCTCGGCAAATCCTAAACGCCCACATAAACCATGGTACGACGATGACTGCAAAAAGGCAGTCAGCGATCGTAAAGCTGCATTTAATAATTTTAACTTGCGGCCAACTCAAACAAATTTAGATAACTTTAGAGTTTTTCGTGCGAAAGCCCGTCGTACTATTAAGGATAGCAAGAGGAAATCCTGGAGATCTTACGTCTCTAGGCTGAATTCTCGCTCATCTCTTAAGAAGACATGGGACATGGTCCGGAAAATAAGTGGTAAAGGTAATTCTAGTTCTGTAAATCATCTTAAAACAGATAATGGAGATATAACATCTGTCAAAGATATTACAAACACTTTGGCAGAAACTTTTTCAAAAAAAAATTCTTCTGAAAATTGTCAACCAAATTTTCTGAAAAATAAGAAACAAAAAGAACAGAAGAAGCTGAAAACTTCAAGTCGAAAAACTTGGAAAAATACAATAAACTATTCACTCTCAAAGAACTTCGAGAGTCCCTTAAAAAGGCTCATGATACATCAGCTGGTCCTGATGATATCCATTATCAATTACTAAAACATTTACCTGAATCCTGTCTCTCTACCCTTCTTGATATATTTAATAAGGTTTGGGTGACGGGAAACTTCCCCGATTCTTGGGGGGAAGCAATCGTTATTCCAGTCCCCAAACCTGGAAAGGATCATACGGACCCAATAAATTATCGCCCAATCGCTTTAACGAGTTGTATATGTAAAACCATGGAACGAATGATTAATGAGAGACTCGTTTGGTACCTGGAGTCCAACAAACTGATAACAAAGTATCAAAGTGGATTCCGGCGCCAACGAGGCACAACAGACAATCTCATACGATTTGAATCGTTTATTAGGGAAGCTTTCATAAAAAAAGAACATTTAGTCGCTGTATTTTTTGACTTGGAGAAAGCTTATGATACTGCATGGAAGTACGGTATTATGAATGATCTACATGACTTTGGTCTTACAGGCCGATTACCCATTTTTATAGAAAAAATCTTAGATGATAGACAGTTTCGTGTCCGAATGGGTTCAACCCTCTCTGATATTCATGAACAGGAGATGGGTGTTCCACAGGGCAGCATACTATCTGTCACACTTTTTAATATAAAGATTAACAGTACAGTAAAATGCATCAATCCAGGTGTGGATTGTTCGCTATATGTTGACGACTTTGTTATATGTCATCGTGCAAAAAACATGAATACTATCGAGAGACAATTACAACAATGTCTCAATAAACTTCAGACCTGGTCTGATGAAAATGGTTTTAAATTTTCTAAATCTAGAACTAATTGTATGCACTTTTGTCAACTTCGTAAACATCATGAAGACCCTCATCTAACACTGGATGGGTCACCAATACCAGTAGTGGATGAGACAAAATTCCTTGGTCTTATTTTCGACCGTAAATTAACGTTTATACCACACCTTAAATACTTGAAGGCCAAATGCCTTAAAGCTCTTAACTTACTTAAAGTTGTTGCAAACACTAATTGGGGAGCAGATCGAAAAAGTCCTCTTGCGACTTTACAGATCTCTTATCAGATCCAAGCTGGACTATGGCTCAATAGTATATGGATCGACTCGCAAGTCGTACTTGCAGATGCTCGACCCTATACATAATCAAGGATTACGACTCGCCTTAGGTGCCTTTCGTACATCACCAGCCGAAAGTCTATATGTTGAAGCCAATGAACCATCACTGTCTCATAGACGAGACAAATTAGCTCTTCAATACGCCATTAAATTAAAGTCTAACCCTTCAAACCCAACTTTCGATAATGTTTTTAATCCTAGTTGTGAACCTCTTTTTGATCGAAAACCGAAGGCCATTCGACCATTTGGTCTTCGTATTAAACCAAAATTAAGAGACACTGAAATCGACCTAAATTTGATTGCCAAGTACAAAGTACCACAAATTCCACCGTGGACTTTGGAAACTCCAACAATTATTTTTGATCTTTGTAATAATAACAAATCCAGTACAGACCCTACTGTCTTTCAAAGCAAATTTAATGAAATTAAATCGAAATACTGTGACTTTCAACATATCTACACAGATGGCTCTAAAGATGGAGATAAGGTAGCTGCAGCAGCTGTTCACAAACACAGCATAAAGAGCCGCCTGCCTGACAAGGCTTCTATCTTTTCAGCTGAACTTAAGGCAATTGAACTTGCCTTAAATTATATTCAGGAATCTGATAATGACCATTTTTTAATCTTTTCTGATTCCCTTTCATCTCTTCAAGCACTGGGTAATATGAAACATGATAACCCAGTTGTGCTTCAACTTTTAGAAAAGTACAATTCTCTTATAATTGATAATGTTATTATTTTCTGCTGGCTTCCAAGCCATGTAGGAATACGTGGTAATGATAGAGCTGATAGTGCTGCTAAGGCAGCATGAGATCTACATATATCTAATACCAAATTACCTTATACTGATTTTAAAAGTTGTATTAACACATATATTCGTAACTCTTGGCAAACCGCCTGGGATTTTTCAGTTAACAATAAACTCCATTCAATTAAACCGTTACTCGGAGAATGGCGCTCTTCTAGTAGACCCATTCGTCGAGAGGAAATTTTCCTAGCTCGGTGCAGAATAGGGCATACACGTTATACTCATTCATATTTATTACAAGGTGAGCCATTACCAGAATGTATACCCTGCTTTGCACCGTTAACGGTCAAACACATATTGCTGGAATGTGTAGACTTTGATCCTATGCGTCAAAGGTACTACAATGTTAATACTATGACCGAGTTATTTAATACTATAGATTTTAGTCTAGTTTTAGATTTCCTTAAGGAAATCAGACTTTATAAATCAGTATAATATGTTCTTGTATATAATTACTTTCTTATATACCCGTTTTCGGGCATTCGTTGATTTACATATATAGTTTATATTACTACCATATCATCCCTTATTTTTTTAATAGTTTTATCCTGATATATTTACATTAATTTTTAATTAATCCTTCATTTATTCATATTTCGTCAGTTTTTGCGCACAATATGACCTATTTATGTGTCGACGTGCCGTAAAACAACATTCATTCATTCATTCATTCTGTAATGGTATGTGTCAGTAAACTCTCTCACGTTTCTTGTATGCCCATAATTTAAACAAGAATGGAAAAAGTGTATACGATAGAATTAAAAAACTGAAACAAATTAATGTTTAAAATAATACGCTGAAAACAAACTCGTCATATTGCAGCATTTCAGTCATTTTTTCACCCTACAACTACCCCACTATATAGAAAAAAGGGATACGAACGAATTGAAAAACAAAGCTTTATCATCTTTGTTAAGCTTACTATAAATACAACGAAAACTCGCCAACCTCAAGCACGCACGCACGCAGGCACGCACGCAGGCACGCACCTGAACATATTATAATGCGGGAAACACGTATTGTCATGCTTAGTGACTGACATGGTACTGTGTAAGTGCGATACTGTCGCCTGCTTTTTACGGGGCTTGGGTATTTATACTTAATGGACCCATTGCGTTAACTTTTCATATCTTTGTGTGTGCGTGTATGCGTGCGTGCGTGAGGATTGGTTTTGTTGTTTGAGGCGTGAGATGTGTTTTGCCTGCACATGATCGGTTCGCAGCATCTGGAGGAATCCCACATAAAAATAACACTTGACACAGCTTTATACATAAACAGCAGTAGCTTTGACAATTTTGACGATATCTTCATATCAAACTTGATTGTGTGACCCTGAAAAGGACCGTTGTAGTTGAAGGGACTCGCCCTGCTTTATGCCAAATGTAAACAGCTCTTCCATAATCAACAAATGACCCTTGGGGCGCAGATGGATTCCGTCATCCTTCATTAAAGCATGGTCGGATGCAAAAGCATATGGCAGAAATGTCACCCGCCGTCTATCGTCTCGCCATTCACGGCGTAAAAGCCGGTTCAGTTGTATCCGGAGCGTCACTGCGCATTCACTGCCCGGCTTGTCTAAAAGGGGGCCTCTGTAGCCGTAGACCCTCCGCTGGTATCGCGGGAACACACAGCCAATCAGAATTTTCGCTTTTGGACAGCGGGCACAGTTAAAATTAATCGTCTGTATGTCTCGAACAGGCTCTTCGGGGTGTCTTCCGGCGACGCGATTGTAACATTGTTTGTCCCTAGTTGTATGTAGACACACCCTGGCTGCTGAACCTGGCAGGCCTCTATGAAGTCATTCCACTCTTTCTTCTGCATCAATGTGTTTATTCTGGCTCCACTCATGTGGAATTAACGCCTATAGGGATTCGACCACTCGCTGTCCCCGTTATCCTCCATCATCCGGGGAATGAAACTATGCCCGAGAAAGTAGGTCAACATTCTGGCTGCTATTATGACTAAGCCACGGTTACACCAGCTTATATAGCAAGGACCACACTACAGACAGTATGCGTGACCAATCAAAAGTTTTTTGTTGAATAGAACCCTCCTCCAGAATACATAATGCATACTCTTTTGTTGAATAGAACCTTCCTCCAGAATAGATATGCATACTCTTTTGTTCTATATAACACTCCTCCAGAATACATATGCGAATTATTTTGTTGAATATAACCTTCCCCAGAATACATATGCATACTCTTTTGTTGAACCTTACTCCAGAATACATATGCATACTCTTTTGTTGAACCTTACTCCAGAATACATATGCATACTCTTTTGTTGAACCTTACTCCAGAATACATATGCATACTCTTTTGTTGAATATTACCTTCCTCCAGAATACATATTAATACTCTTTTGTTGAATATAACCTTCCCCAGAAATAATTATGTATTTCTTGGAAGAACGACCCTTTTTCCCAATGGGAACGGTATCTTTGACAGTTCCACCATGGTCTAAAATTGTCTTCCTAAGAGATTTGTGAGTTACAGCTTTGCCTTTATCTTGAGCCAGTGTACCAGACAATACAAAATGCTGACCTTTAAGTGGTTAATCTGGTGTTGCTGTTGTTTTTTTTAACTTGACAATATTTACTTTGCAAAAGAAGCTTAACGGTGCCTGCTATTTGTTAATAGTCCAGCCAAGTGATTAAAAAAAAAATCTGACCTGGTAACCCCTCACATACCTTTGAATTGTTACAGCAGCAGTGTGACATTTGCATTCCCTACAGTTCTTTTTTCCTCTGAGTCAGAATCTAACTCTGTGAATAATCCAATCCATTTGAACTTTAACATATCAAATAGTGGATCAGATGCATTTTGTCCATCATGGCGCATCGTTTTTTGAATGGTAAAACTTGTTTTGACGCTGATTTACATGTTCCCCTCCCTCCGACTGAAACCTAGCTATAGGGAAAGGTAATGTAGTCATCAGTTCTGGGACATGGTAAGTTAGCTTCATCATATATGGGGTCAATACTGTAGAACAGAACAGCTGATAAAATGTTTCTGCACTTTCTTTGTAACTCTCGATATCTTCTTGCCTATAGCCCCATTGATGCCTCTCTATTTCTTCGCGGGTTATATCATCAGGATGAACATCGGGCATAGGGTCTTTGCGTAGAATTTTAACCATTGCCCCAAAACTTTCCCTAAGCAATTTAACAAATTCCAACTCTGTGTAGTTATCCTTTAACCCAAGCCTAGTTTTAACGTTTTCAGGCAGATTAACATCTACAATTTTGTTTGGCAAGACTTTATAAAGAGGGTGGGGGTATTTAGCAGAATGAGGCTCCAATAGTGCAAGGGCATTGTCTTTGTTAAATGACACTTGTTCAGGAGTTCCATTTGTGCTGAAATGGACTCTAAATTTGCCCTGCCACACATGTCGTTTGTTCAGGTTGGACTCCAAATTTCCAATTGCTGTCTCGCGATATACATCGCCTTCACCTGGAGCCCTTTCATTTGTTTTGTAAGCTTCTGAAAGAATGCTAAGTATTTCTAACAAAATCAATTTTTCAGTGCATCTTGTGATAGCGTGAAGAATGCACAATACCACTTTATCAGTAGGACATACGCCGAATATATTTTTGGGATGTAGTCTAATCACTTTTCTCAAATCAACCCTGAAGCCCTCCCCAGTTTTATTGGCTTTGCTTTTTTTGTCACATGTTGAGTATAGGTTCCATCCCATTTCAGAGGTCGGACTCAGTTCATTAGAACCATCAAGTACAGCTTCTAAAAACATTTCGTCTCCTGTAAGATAAAACTTGTTATCGTCTATGACAGAATTGAAAATGCTGTTACTAGAAGCTGGAAAACCAAGATTCATTTCTAAATTGTCACTTTCAAAGAATATTTCTAAAGGATAAATATCTTTTGTCTACCTCCAATCTCTCTTCCATCACCATATATTCTCCAATGTTTCACTGAATTCCTCAATGTAAAATACTTATAGTGGAGAACAGTCAAGAGCCGACCAACATCTATTCTCCACCCAGTTGCAGTTCTCCTTGGCAAGAGAAAAGAGCAGAAATCTCGCCGTATAGCGCCCTATTACAGGCTTTTACATCTCTTTGAGATGGAAAAACTCCAGGGCATTTTCGCCTAAATTGTTCTGTTAGCTGTACTCCACTATAAGAGGCAGAGAGATTAATACATTCCAATGAGTCAGACGTGAAATTATAGACTTTTGGAGCTGACGAGTGGACGAAAGAATCTAGCATAGTTTTTTTAGTTTTTGAAATTTGGCGACCCATGAGATTTTTTAAAGCTATTGAACCATTGAAATGTGAAGGACTCCTTGTTACAAATACAGATGCAAAGGCAGTTTTGAATGCTTTCTCATTTCCATTGCAAATATTAAGCAACGCGTTTTTTTATCACGGTTTTGTCTTTACGAGATTTCTTTTTATTGCTAAAAATTCTTCTTCGTGATTTTAACTTATTTGACAAGCCGTGAGACTGGTGTTGATGCAACTTTCACATGCAATATCCGGTCATCATAATAGAGTTGTATCTCTCAAGCTTTTGAAGTTTTCAGACTTTGTCCATCTTAGCATGCCAATGATCTGGGCCCTGTTTTATTAAACATCTTGCGATAAGACTTAAATTTTAAAATCGTTCACCTTTTTCACGTAAACATTCACTGCAGACAATTATGGATGCATGTAGTGTAGAAATATCACACGTATAAGAAAATGAAATGAAATCACGTTTATTTGAAAAGTGTAATTTATAGTGAAGCATTTAAGAAATTGATTTACGATCAAAATGGTCGTAAGTTGTTTCATAAAATGGGGCCTTGGTGATTTAAAACGGTGTCAAACCTGTGACTGAATTCATTCTTTTTACTGACATGCCGACACACCCCTGGCACTCGTTCAGTAAAAAGGCTATAATATATATAACATCGCATTATTTGTGGAGGCATTCATGTCTTCAGACATAGATCTAAAACTATGGTCTTTCAATGTATTGGCAGTAGCATAGCTGCCTTCAGGCCAAAAGGCACGGGCCTGCACATCATTTTCACAAGCATCATGTTGAAAAAATTAAATAATATTAAAAATATTTAAGAAACTACAATAATCTGCCGCCGCCCGACAAAGGCGTTTCATCTATGACTGAGGTTACAGTTAGTGGTGTGTAACCGAAATAACTTGTATAGTCTCTTGTTATGTAACCTTTTCAAGTCTTTCCATGACTATGATTATTTTTTTATATCCGGGAATTTTTAAAATTACAAAGTTTAATTCATGTGAAAAAAAAAATTGAAATTTTGATTTTGCGTCATTAGCTCTACTGATCAGAGATCAGCAGAGCTTATGCCGTGGTGCGGCGTCCGTCGTCCGTCTGTCCGTCTGTCCGTCTGTCCGTAAACTTTTATTTGTAGCGACTTCACAGCTGAAACTACTGGATGGATATTCATGAAACTTTACAGAAATGTTGCCCATAAAGTCTAGTTGATCCTAGCAAAAATTCATGTTGATGTGAAATCCAAGATGGCCGCCAAAGCTAAAAATAGAGTTTTAAAATACAAGTTTGTAGCGACTTCTTCTTGAAAACTATAAGTGATATTGATATGGGACTTTTCTAAAATGATCAGCATGACATGATGTTGATCCTAGTCAAAAATCGTTTTGATTCAACGTTAAACATGGCTGCCAGCGGCCATCTTTGTTTACATAGAGTTATATAGTAAAAACTTGTAGCGACTACTTCTCTGAAACTACTTGGCGGATTGTCATGAAACTTTACAGGAATGTTGCTCTTGATGTCTAATTGATCCTAAAAAAAATTCAGGTCGGCCGGAAATTCAAGATGGCCGTCACAGCTAAAAATAGATTTTTAAAAAATAAGTTTGTAGCGACTACTTCTTGAAAACTATAAGTGATATTGGTATGGGACTTTTTCTAAAATGATCAGCATTATATGATGTTGATCCTAGTTAAAAATCGTTTTGATTCAACGTTAAACATGGCTGCCAGCGGCCATCTTTGTTTACATAGAGTTATATAGTAAAAACTTGTAGCGACTACTCCTCTGAAACTACTTGGCGGATTGTCATGAAACTTTACAGGAATGTTGCTCTTGATGTCTAATTGATCCTATCAAAATTTCAGGTCGGCCGGAAATTCAAGATGGCCGTCACAGCTAAAAATAGATTTTTAAAAAATAAGTTTGTAGCGACTACTTCTTGAAAACTATAAGTGATATTGATATGGGACTTTTTCTAAAATGATCAGCATGACATGATGTAGATCCTTGTGGAAAATTATTTTGATTCGACGTTAAACATGGCTGCCAGTGGCCATCTTTGGTTACATAGAGTTATATAGTAAAAACTTGTAGCGACTACTCCTCTGAAACTACTTGACGGATGTTTATGAAACTTCACAGGAATGTTGCTCTTGATGTCTAGTTGATCCTAGAAAAAGTTCAGGTCGGCCGGAAATTCAAGATGGCCGCCACAGCTAAAAATAGATTTAAAATAAATAAGTTTGTAGCGACTACTTCTTCAAAACAATAAGAGATATTGATATGGGACTTTTTCTAAAATGATCAGTATGACATGATGTTGGTCCTTGTCGAAAATCGTTTTGATTTGACCTTAAACATGGCTGCTTTGTTTACATAGAGTTATATAATGAAAACTTGTAGCAACTACTTCTTTGAAACTACCTGACGGATTTTCATGAAACTTCACAGGAATGTTGCTCTTAATGTCTTATTGATCTTAGCAAAATTTCAGGTCAGCCGGAAATTCAAGATGGCCACCACGGTTAAAAATAGATTTTCAAAAAACAAGTCTGTAGCGACTACTTCCTGAAATCAAAATCAATCAGTAGAGCTTCAAGGTCATTGACCTCTTGTTTTATTTCTAAATATACGCCAGAACGCACTTCGGCCTCGGGCAGCTTCACGGCTATAAGCTATTGTATGTCATTGCTGGGGGCCTGCTGGATCTTGGTGTTCAACTGATGTTTTTGTCTCGAATCCATACTTCCCGCTTTGAATCGTTGACTCAATCCGTGCCCACCCGTTGGCACACCTCGTCCTATGTTTTCAAAATGTTCAGTGGGGTATGCCTCCGGACCAGCTAGAAGGATTTGGGCCTGCACATCAAACAAGGTCTAGCTACGCCCCTGAGGTGATGTCAATATGTCCATTGTAAGTTAATGTTTTGCTTGACATTACTGCTCCAGCACCATTATCTTTCATTTGATCGGAACCAAACTTTGCCAGACTGTTGATACCATTCTGTGAAAGCTCAAATCACTCCGAAAACCAGCTAGGACAGATAAGTAAGCCAGAGTTTTATGACTTGATTTATTGAACAATGCTAAAGTTTATTTAACAAGCTTTCATTTGATTTTTACCAAACTTTCATTTGATTTTTACCAAACTTGGCAATGTTGTTGATATTAATAAAAGCTTGCAAGTTCGAAATCAGCCGTAAACAGTGTGTTACAAAACAACTGTTTTTGTCCAGGTCGGCCTTTGAATTTGGGTTCACCAATTTGAATAAAATGGTAACTTACCAAAAATTGCAATGAACAAGTGCTACTTTCCTTTTCAATTTCAATTAACTGATTAAAAATAAAATCTCCCTATGTTGGGTACAGCTGTGATTATATACAAACACCTTAATGTTCCCACTCATCTCTGGTAACAACTTGTAAAATAAAAGTAAAGGTTAAAGAGAAATATGGCAATCTTGATGTGTTTTCTTTTTACATTAACACATCAAAACAAACCTTACACCTAAAAGTCTTGTTGTTTTTCAAAAGATGAAATTTAGTGTTTGTTGTTTTTAGCTCGACTGATCAGAGATCAGCAGAGCTTATGCTGTGGTGCAGCGTCCGTCGTCCGTCTGTCCGTAAAGTTTTATTTGTAGCGACTACTCCTCTGAAACTACTGGATGGATATTCATGAAACTTTACAGAAATGTTGCCCATGAAGTGTAGTTGATCCTAGCAAAAATTCATGTTGATGTGAAATCCAAGATGGCCACCAAAGCTAAAAATAGATTTTTAAAATACAAGTTTGTAGCGACTACTTCTTGAAAACTCTTAAGTGATATTGATATGGGACTTTTTCTAAAATGATCAGCATGACATGATGTTGGTCCTTGTCAAAAATCATTTTGATTCGACGTTAAACATGGCTGCCAGTGGCCATCTTTGTTTACATAGAGTTATATAGTAAAAAATTGTAGCGGCTACTCCTCTGAAACTGCTTGACGGATGTTCATGAAACTTCACAGGAATGTTGCCCTTGATGTCTAGTTGATCCTAGAAAAATTTCAGGCTGGCCGGAAATTCAAAATGGCTGCCACGGCTAAAAATAGATTTAAAATAAGTAAGTTTGTAGCGACTACTTCTTGAAAACTGTAAGTGATATTGATATGGGACTTTTTCTAAAATGATCAGCATGACATGATGTTGATCCTTGTTGAAAATTAGTTTGAATCAAAATTAAACCTGGGCACCAGTGGCCATCTTTGTTTACATAGAGTTTGTATAGTAAAAATTTGTAGTGACTACTCCTCTGAAACTACTAGACGGATTTTCATGAAACTTCACAGGAATGTTGCTCTTGATATCTAGTTGATCCTAGCACAGGTTCAGGTCGGCCAGAAATTCAAGATGGCCACCACATTTAAACGTAGATTTTTAAAAACAAGTTCGTAGCGACTACTTCTTGAAATTCTGAAATGATCAGCATGAAACAAGACGTTGATCCTTGTCGAAAATTATTTTGATTCATCATTAAACATGGCTGCCAGTGGCCATCTTTGTTTACCTAGAGTTATATAGTAAAAAGTTCAACTTGTAGCGACTACTCCTCTGAAACTACTTGACAGTTTTTATGAAACTTCACAGGAATGCTGACCTAGCTATCAAAATCTATCAGTAGAGCTTCAAGGTCATTGACCTCTTGTTTATTTTTTTTCCTAAAACTAGCAGCATCCCATTACTTAAGAAATCAAAAAAATAATTTAAATTGCATATTAAATAGAGTTTCCTTTAGAGTAAATTTGGTAATTGATAAGAGGCTATAATATCAAAATTTGCTAAGGATCACTTTTTTGCTGTCTAAATTTCTTGCTGAAATAAATAGCATTATTTCTATTTTACACGAAATTATTTATGGTCATGCGATCTCATGACTTGATTCAATAGTTGAACATATTCCAATTTAATATAATTTGAATTAATGTAGTTTGAATATATTCGACTTTAATGATTTGAATTAATGTAGTTTGAATATATTCGACTTTAATGATTTGTATTAATGTAGTTTGAATATGTTCCAGTTTAATATGATTTGTATTATTGTAGTTGAATATGTTCCAGTTTAATATGATTTGTATTATTGTAGTTGAATATGTTCCAGTTTAATATGATTTGTATTATTGTAGTTGAATATGTTCCAGTTTAATATGATTTGTATTAATGTAGTTTGAATATGTTCCAGTTTAATATGATTTGTATTATTGTAGTTGAATATGTTCCAGTTTAATATGATTTGTATTATTGTAGTTGAATATGTTCCAATTTAATATGATTTGTATTATTGTAGTTGAATATGTTCCAGTTTAATATGATTTGTATTATTGTAGTTGAATATGTTCCAATTTAATATGATTTGTATTATTTAAGTTTGAATATATACCAGTTTAATATGATTTGTATTATTGTAGTTGAATATGTTCCAATTTAATATGATTTGTATTATTGTAGTTGAATATGTTCCAGTTTAATATGATTTGTATTATTGTAGTTGAATATGTTCCAATTTAATATGATTTGTATTATTTAAGTTTGAATATATACCAATTTAATATGATTTGTATTAATGTAGTTCGAATATATACCAGTTAAATATAATTTGTATTTTCAAGTTTTGAATATGATATGTATTAAATTTTATTGTATACTTTCATATTGTCCCGTTTAGGTTGCATTGAGCTAAGTGTGCAATATTCTACGATATTGCACGGGAACTTTTTCTCGTGCTTGCTAAGAGCCACGAAATAGAAATAAGGAACTACTTTCAAATAAAATAACGGAATCCTTCCTATAGTGAATCCTTCCTAAAGTGTCAACAAAAAAAATACGTGTTTTTTTTCAACCTTTTATGGCAGAAATTGATAAAATAATTGAAATGGTCACTCACCCACTGATTTTAACATTATCAAATGGTAAACAAACTTTAGAAAATCGCTTGATGTTTTTAATGACGTCATCCGACGTCGATGTCGTTTTCGCGCAAAATAATCATCCACACAAAATGAAACTGAACGACAAGTTAGGAATTTCATCAAAAGCTATAAAAAATAACAGAAGTACAAAGAAAAGTAATAGTCATACAATTAACATTGATCGAAAACAATATGAAAGTATACAATAAAAAGGTTATTGAATTTGTATGGCTAAATATTACTTGGAACTCATTGTTTTGGCGCAGGACGACTCGCAAGCTCGTTGTACTTTGCCAAAGCAACTCGTTCCAAGTAATATTTAGCCAGACACATTCAATAACCTATAATACTGAATGAAAAAAGAAACGCATAATCAAAACGTGTTTTGTACAAAAAGGGGCTACAACTAATTACAGAAAGGACAACACTGTCATTTAGTAGGCCTTTTAATTAAAGTATACTTTGTTACACGAAATTCATAAACGTTGAAGTTTCGCTTGAAAAAGTCGAGCTATTTCAATATTGTGTTCAATGTTAAGAGATTGCAACGTTTAAAGCCTTAAGTTTGCTCAACTGCTTGAGCCAAATGCGCATTCTGTTGATAATGAAACTAAAGGCGTAACCATTGGTGTGTTTGGTGCTGTTTAAACCTTCTTTCCAAAAGGACAGGCCTAATGTCGCCCTGTACCATTCGATTAGCAGTAGCATATTAAACCTACACTATCTGGCGGAAATACCCACTATGCGTTTCTATTTCTTATCAGTCTAGTTAGAATATATATACCAGTTAAATATAATTAAATTTTGTATTATTCAAGTTCTGAATATATTCAAATTTAATATGATGTATTAATTTTGTTAAAATATATACCAGTTAAATATAATTTGTGTTATTCAAGTTTTGAATATATTCAATTTAATGATGTGTATTAATTTTGTTAGAATATATACCAGTTAAATATAATTTGTATTATTATACCCCCGCTTTCCCAAAGTGAATTGGGGGCTATATAGGAATCACGTTATCCCCAATGTCCTGTCCCGTCACATATTTTTGTCGCGTCGCGTAACACATTGTTAATACTTGCATATCTCAAACAAACTTCATATACTCATAACAACTGATGAACTTATGTCCCTGTACATCACCCATAAAAGTGGATGGTCTGCCTCCACCACAAAAAAAATTACCGTCACATATAACCTTACATGTGTTGAAAATGACGTAAATCACCATACAAACAATCAAACATCAACCATCATTGATTGCCTAATTTATTACAGAATTATGGCCCATTGATTGAATTTTCCACTCTAATATTGTATAATGACCTGTTAACACATTTTTTCTCAAACGTTTTTGAATTGATTGTTCCTAAAGTTCATGTACACATAACAACTGATGACCTTATGTCCATCTACATTCCAAGGGTTGATTCATAATTTATGACAGAATCATGGCCCTTTATTTGACTAGAGTTTTTCACTCCATAATGAACTACATGTGGCTTTCACTTCACGACTTTTCATAGATTATTACACCTAACATACAGTAGATTATTACACCTAACATACAGTAGATTATTACACCTAACATACAGTTCACACGTGATGACATGACGTGTCTCTGGATTAATGTTTTTTTGATTCTGCAATTTTTAGCTCTACTGGCCTTCGGCCAGCAGAGCTTATGGGATGCCGAGTTGTCCGTCGTCCGTCCGTTGTCCGTCCGTCCGTTGTTAACTTTTGTCTCGTTAAGACGATAGGGCCTTCATTTTTCATCCAATCTTTACCAAACTATAACAGGTTGTTAATATCAATGAAAGCTCGGATGAGTTCGAAAACCAGCCAGATCAGCCAAGTAACAGCGGAGTTATGGCCCTTGATTTAGTTAAAAATGCTATATTGCTATATTTTGCCTCGTTAAGACGATAGGGCCTTCATTTTTCAACCTATCTTTACCAAACTTTACCACATTGTTAATATCAATGAAAGCTCGGACAAGTTCGAAAACCAGCCAGATCGGATCAGTAACACCAGAGTTATGGTCCTTGATTTAGTTAAAAATGCTATATTTTGCCTCGTTAAGATGATGGGGCCTTCGTTTTTCATCCTATCTTTACCAAACTTTACCACATTGTTAATATTAATGACAGCTCGGACAAGTTCGAAAACCAGCCATATCGGACTAGTAAGAACGGAGTTATGGCCCTTGATTTAGTTAAAAATGATATATTTTGCCTCGTTAAAGCGCTAGGGGCTTCATTGTTCATCCGATCTTTACCAAACTTTATCAGATTGTTAATATCAATGAAAGCTCGGACAAGTTAGAAAACTAGCCATTTCGGAATAGTAACAGCAGAGTCATGGCCCTTGATTTAGTTAAAAATGCTATATTTTGCCTCTTTAAGACAATAGGGGCTTCATTGTTCATCCGATCTTTACCAAACTTTATCAGATTGTTAATGTCATTGAAAGCTCAAACAAGTTCGAAAACCAGCCATATCGGACAAGTAATAGCGGAGTTGTGGCCCTTGATTTAGTTAAAAATGCTATATTTTGCCTCGTTAAGATGATAGGGGCTTCATTGTTCATCCGATCTTTACCAAACTTTATCAGCTTGTTAATGTCATGGAAAGCTCGAACAAGTTTGAAAACCAGCCATTTCAAACAAGTAACAGCGGAGTTATGGCCCTTGATTTAGTTAAAAATGCTATATTTTGCCTCGTTAAGACGATAGGGGCTTCATTGTTCATCTGATATTTACCAAACTTTGTCAGATTGTTAATATCAATGAAAGCTCGAACAAGTTCGAAAACTAGCCATATCGGACCAGTAACAGCTTTTTTTAAATTTGTTAATTTTTTATTTTTTTTTGAAAATGTCTTCTTTTTTTTTTTTTTAACTCTATGTTGGACCAGTCGGAACAGTAACAGAGGAGTTATGGCTCTTGATTTAGTTAAAAATGCTATATTTTGCCGCGTTAATACGGTAGGGCCTTCATCTTTCATCTGATCTTTACCGAACTTTAACAGATTCTTTATTTATGGCCCTTGATTTAGTTCAAAATCTGTTTTTTGCCCAAAACTTCCAAAAAAACGTAAATGGCAGTCACTCGCTTCATTGATGTTATAAGAGCCATGTTAGCCAGTAGAGCGTCCACAGGCCCTCTTGGGCCTCTTGTTTTTACACAATTATGGACCTTTGTTTTAATTAGAAATTTCTTTCACATTAAGAAATTAACAGATATTTAAGACATTTATTATTCTTGATTTTGCCCATCATCGGCTAGAGCAAAAAAGCGGGGGTATTCATCACCTTCAGTGATAGTTCTAGTTTAAGTTTTGAATGTATTCAAATTTACCGGTAATATGATTTGTATTATCTAACATGGTTGATTAAGATACTCATTGCTGATTGGTTATAGAGGTAGTTTTAAAATTCCTATCAAGACCTCTGACATCACGTCCTTCAACTGTTAGGATGTCATTTTAAATGTTAGAAAACATCCAGAACAATGATTACGCTAGTTCAAAGCAATGGTGTGTTCAAACAACAAATTGAAATTGTTAAAAACACAATAAAGCTGTATATTTTCTTGATGCTGAGAGATGGACATATAATATTCAATCTCTCAAAAATTAGAGTATAAAATACATAAAAATACATTTCAGATAAACACAATATTTCCAGCGGGTTTATATTGTGCAAGATCAAAACCCAGTATTTTTGCGACTTGAAACACATCAAAACACGGGCCTATGGCCTTGGTATCAATGGTCTTAAGTCCCACCCACCAGGTATTGATCTCGGACAATATAAACCCAATGGAAATATTTTATTTCTTGAACTCAAGTTTGAAATATTCCAATTTAATATGTTTTGTATTGTTCAAGTTTGAATATATTTCAATTGAATATGATTTGTATTATTTTTAGTTTGAATATTGAATACATTCCAGTTTAAAATAATTTGCCTACAAGTTTTGAATACGTTCCAATCTAATATGATTTTATTATTGTAGTTTGAATATATTATAATGTTAAGTGTTCATATTGGCCCAGTTGGACCATTGGTCCAAGGACTGTCATAATGGCCAAGGCCGAGGGCCAATATGACAGTCGGAGGACCAACAACTCAGATTTTATTAATTAACTTCTTATATAGTAGGACTTTATTGTAATAAAATTATTTTGACATGGATTGTATTTATTTATAGTAGTGTTAACTTCATTAATAGGTTGATAAGCAAACGTAAACTATGCCACTTATAGCTCGTATTGGCCAGTTTCTTCATATTGGTCTCGTTTTTTTATATTGGCCGTGTTTGCCTCGTATTATGTGTAAAGTTTCTATTAAAACACGGCTAATCAAGGTTAGTTAAATAATAATCCAATTTAATGTGATTGTGATGTTCAAGTTTGAATGTATAGAGAATACCGTCTTCATGGTTTGGAGTGATTTTGGGATTTACTTTCAGAGAAATTTGTATATTTTCACAAGCCTAACATGTACATTTGTTTGGTGAAGCATTTCCCTAATTTTTGAAGTGAAATAGACCCATCGGGTTTGGTTTATATATTGCTTAAATTTACTCGTTGCTTTCTGCTACACTGCACATGCCACTTACGATTTTCTTACTACAATACTTCTTTACCATTTTGTTCACTTGACTTACTTGTTTATGTATGTATGTATGTACATTATGTATGGACATAAGCAATCATGAATGTTTAAATGTGTACCTCACTTTATTGTACAATATCATTTTTACTTTAAAACTGTAATGTAAATAATATTTGCTGAAATAAAAATTGATTTGTTCTTTTTCTTCATTATTTTATCTATATAGTTTGTATAACAGGTGGTGAAAAAATCGTTCCTCAACCGGGACTCAAACTCAGTGTCTCTGGTTTACCGTACCAGCGCTCTACCAACTGAGCTATTGAGGAGATACGGTGTAGGAATCGATTATTCACCATTTACCTGTACCCGGTTACACTTATGTAGCATGGTGCGGTTACCGCCGGTCGGTAAACTTTTTGGTGGCGACTACTTGATGGGTTTTCATGAAACTTAACATGGATGTTGCTAGTGATGTGTTTTTGTTTGCCTGTCACCATATATAATAGATATTCAAAAAGAAAATTTTATGGCGACATCTAATACATGGATTTTCATGAAACCTATAAGAATGTTTATTTGGATCTTAGGGAAAATTAGGTCAGCCGGATATTCAGAATAATGGATTAGGTCCTCGTTCAGGATGGTCAAAATTCCAAAGATGGCCACCAGAGTTAAAAAAAGATTGTCAAGGCTCCTCTGAATGAAAAAACGTGACGATTGCTCTTGATGTGTTGTACTAAGTAAAATTTAGGTCGGCTGGAACCCGAGATGGCCACTACAACTAAAAGTTAATTTTCAAGATGATTTTGTGGCAACTACATTGTACTATATAGTTTTTGTGAAACATTACGTGAACGTTGCTTTTAATTCAAAATAGATTTTAAAAATGGTGATAGATTTTTGTGAAACATTACGTGAACGTTGCTTTTAATTCAAAATAGATTTTAAAAATGGTGACAATTACCTTGCGTCCATTACCTTGAAAAAACGAGTTACCTCTCCTGAAAAATACGAGTTACCTTGAAAAATAAGTTATTTCCTTTGAATAAAACAAGTATCTTCCTTTGAAAAAATAAGTTACTTCCTTTGAAAAAAAACGAGTTACCTCCCCTGAGAAATCGAGTGACCTCCCCTGAAAAAATAGTTACATCCCTTGAAAAATAAGCTGATTCTCCTGAAAAAACGAGTTACCTCCCTCCCATGAAAGAAACGAGTTAACTTCCTTTGAAAAAATAGTTTCCTTCCTTGAAAAAAACGAGTTGCCTCCCGTGATAAATTGAGTTACCTGCCCTAAAAAGTTACCTCCCCTGGAAATACTGAGCTACCTCCCTTGAAAAAATAAGAGTTACTTCCCCAGAAAAAAAACGTTACTTTCCCTAAAAAAATAGTAACCTCTTGAAAAACAAGAGGTCAATGACCTTGAAGCTCTACTGATTGATTTTGATTTCAGGAAGTAGTCGCTACAGACTTGTTTTTTGAAAATCTATTTTTAACCGTGGCGGCCATCTTGAATTTCCGGCCGACCTGAAATTTTGCTAAGATCAATAAGACATTAAGAGCAACATTCCTGTGAAGTTTCATGAAAGTCCGTCAAGTAGTTTCAGAGAAGTAGTCGCTACATGTTTTCATTATATAACTCTATGTAAACAAAAATGGCCGCTGGCAGCCATGTTTAACGTCAAATCAAAACGATTTTCGACAAGGACCAACATCATGTCATACTGATCATTTTAGAAAAAGTCCCATATCAATATCTCTTATTGTTTTGAAGAAGTAGTCGCTACAAACTTATTTATTTTAAATCTATTTTTAGCTGTGGCGGCCATCTTGAATTTCCGGCCGACCTGAAATTTTTCTAGGATCAACTAGACATCAAGAGCAACATTCCTGTGAAGTTTCATGAACATCCGTCAAGTAGTTTCAGAGAAGTAGTCGCTACAAGTTTTTACTATATAACTCTATGTAACCAAAGATGGCCACTGGCAGCCATGTTTAACGTCGAATCAAAATAATTTTCCACAAGGATCTACATCATGTCATGCTGATCATTTTAGAAAAAGTCCCATATCAATATCACTTATAGTTTTCAAGGAGTAGTCTCTACAAACTTATTTTTTACAAATCTATTTTTAGCTGTGACGGCCATCTTGAATTTCCGGCCGACCTGAAATTTTTCTAGAATCAATTAGACATCAAGAGCACCATTCCTGTGAGGTTTCATGACAATCCGCCAAGTAGTTTCAGAGGAGTAGTCGCTACAAGTTTTTACTATATAACTCTATGTAAACAAAGATGGCCACTGGCAGCCATGTTTAACGTCGAATCAAAATAATTTTCCACAAGGATCTACATCATGTCATGCTGATCATTTTAGAAAAAGTCCCATATCAATATCACTTATAGTTTTCAAGAAGTAGTTGCTACAAACTTATTTTTTAAAAATCTATTTTTAGCTGTGACGGCCATCTTGAATTTCCGCCCGACCTGAAATTTTTCTAGGATCAATTAGACATCAAGAGCAACGTTCCTGTAAAGTTTCATGACAATCCGTCAAGTAGTTTCAGAGGAGTAGTCGCTACAAGTTTTTACTATATAACTCTATGTAAACAAAGATGGCCACTGGCAGCCATGTTTAACGTCAAATCAAAATAATTTTCCACAAGGATCTACATCATGTCATGCTGATCATTTTAGAAAAAGTCCCATATCAATATCACTTATAGTTTTCAAGAAGTAGTCGCTACAAACTTATTTTTTAAAAATCTATTTTTAGCTGTGACGGCCATCTTGAATTTCCGGCCGACCTGAAATTTTTCTAGGATCAATTAGACATCAAGAGCAACATTCCTGTAAAGTTTCATGACAATCCGTCAAGTAGTTTCAGAGGAGTAGTCGCTACAAGTTTTTACTATATAACTCTATGTAAACAAAGATGGCCGTAGGCAGCCACGTTTAACGTCGAATCAAACGATTTTTGATAAGGACCAACATCATGTCATGCTGATCATTTTAGAAAAAGTCCCATATCCATATCACTTATAGTTTTCAAGAAGTAGTCGCTACAAACTTGTATTTTGAAAATTTATTTTTAGCCGTGGCGGCCATCTTGAATTTCCGGCCGACCTGAAATTTTGCTAGGATCATTTAGACATCAAGAGCAACATTCCTGTGAAGTTTCATGAAAATCCGTCAAGTAGTTTCAGAGGAGTAGTCGCTACAAGTTTTCATTATATAACTCTATGTAAACAAAGATGGCCGCTGGCAGCCATGTTTAACGTCGAATCAAAACGATTTTCGACAAGGATCAACATCATGTCATGCTGATCATTTTAGAAAAAGTCCCATATCAATATCACTTATAGTTTTCAAGAAGTAGTCGCTACAAACTTGAATTTAAAAAATCTATTTTTAGCTTTGGTGGCCATCTTGGATTTCACATCAACATGAATTTTTGCTAGGATCAACTAGACTTCATGGGCAACATTTCTGTAAAGTTTTATGAATATCCATCGAGTAGTTTCAGAGGAGTAGTCGCTACAAATAAAAGTTAACGGACAGACGGACAGACGGACGGACGGACGGACGCCGCACCACGGCATAAGCTCTGCTGATCTCTGATCAGTAGAGCTAAAAACACGAGTTGCCTACCCTGAGAAATAGAGTTAAAGACCTAACGATGATTCGGCCTTCATTTGCATATTTTATTAGTGTAATATTAAGAGATTATTGCGTGAAGGTTTCAGACTGATATCTAGTTACCTTGAGCTCATATCTTGGTTGATAATGAACTAACCACATTATAAGCTGAAAGGGCATCTCTGGAGTGTTTTATCTCGATGTAAATGGAGGATGAGCCTGGCATGTTTATTCCTGTTAGGCGCCATAAAACCTTTCACGTTTTGGTGCCCCATAAACCCAATTCAATTCAATTCAATTAAATACCATGTCCGTTATAATGTTGAAAGGGTTGTTCATTTCAGCCAAATATCGATGAATACTCGCTTGTATTGACTACAGTGTCACTGTTCACTCTTCACCATCGTTTTTGATCCCAGATCTCAGAAATATCCCTTTGCTCCTCTCCTTCGCACATGAATTTAATAAACGTTTTCACGTCGGTGGACGTTTCCCGTATTGTGTTAATATTCCATTTGCTTTCACAAATGCAAATTCTCCGAAATGTTCACAAACTTTTGTTTTTCAACGTTGTCTGATGAACACATTTTTGAAACAGAAAGTAGAAAACTGACAATGAGGAAGTTTAACTTCGCATGTGTCAATTTGCGGTCTGGTAAAAATATAATGCAAACTCACTTGACGTGTTATTTTACCAGAAAATGTGATATCAGACTAGAAATTGACTGTTAGGAGACCGTTCATGGTATTAATGACGTAAAATAAAGTAAAATATGAATCAAAATTTATATCTAATAAATAAAATAAATATATCATGGCTTTATTACAATCCCACACCGCAAGTTATGCGATATTTTTAAACCAAATTAGACTCCAAAGTTGTGATTCCAATGTCCAAGATAATATACCGAACAAAAAAAGAAACGTCCGACATTTTTATTGGTATTTCCGTAGGCCAGATCTTTGAGGAATAAAAGCTTAAACAGCGTTTAAATAAAACAATGTTGGATGTTTGTAAGCACACCGAGTACTAAATATCCCATTAAACAGTTTCAAAAATGCCAAGCAATAATCTTTTATGGATGAGAGAACTGTTAAAGGTGAAATATAGCGTGTTTTTTAAGCATACATTCTGAAATATATGTATATAATATACAATCTGTTCAAATATTACACTTATTGGTTGTCCCGTTTTGTCATAGTAGCCAATTATACATCATAGCGCATACGCTCCGAGTTTCGCCCTTTTTGAAGACAGGTAAGTTTCACGAGACCTGTGACGTCATTGGTAAAAAGCGATTAGCGGCTCCGCATTAAGTCTGCATTGTCTATGTAGGATTACGTTTTATGGTACGTGTTAAAATGCCGTGTACTGTTGCTGGGTGCAAACGTGTACATACAAAAGGACAGTATAATAATATCAGTTTATTTCGTGTTCTAAATCAGGTTACTGATTAAGATTTTGAACTGTGGGTGGACCGTTACCGACGAAAATCGCCCGTCTCCTCAAAAAAGTGGGAAACTTCGAAAGACGCGCGAGTTTGTTGAAACATTTTGAGTTGGATTCGTGGGAAGTCCATCCTTTGGTTTCTTTTTCGTTGAATTTGGAGAACAAACGGCCATGCCGATTAAAAGAACAGCTGTACCAACAATATTACAAAAAATGAGAAGTGCCTAACCCCGGCGTCTCCGAGCAAGTTTTATTCGCCGATTAATTAATAAATTAATAAATGAGGTAAACATAAAAGTTTTTGTTCTATTTTCTTAGCACTTTATCAGGTATACTTATGCTAAATTGTAGAAAGGTATATAGTCTTAGACTTTATATACACCGCGATTGTTTAGCTGTTGAATTAGAAGCATGCGACCTTGCGTGAATCAGTCATGTAGCCGCTTTTTTCAAAAGATTGCTAAAAAAGGTTCAGCATATAAATCCGGTGAAGGAAACGCAACATGTGTCTTTGTTTCCATATATATTTTGTAGGTTTATTTATTTTTTAACTATATACTCTCTTCTGCCAATAGTTTTATAGATCTATATCTATTTATATATCGCCGTCCATCTACATATATCGGTCTCTGGATTAAAAAAAAATGACAAAATACAAGGCAGAAAATTGATAATGTTACTAACTATAATATTAGTTCAGTAATATTTTATGGCAAAACAATAACGGCTCTCAGCTCATGCGATAAGTGTCTTACAATATATACTTTTTATATTATGGTAAATTTGATCTGTTGGGTCTGTTGTTTCGATCTCTACATGTGCATAATACATAATATCGTGCTCATAATACATTTGACTGTATTATTTAGATCATAGTATGTTTATCTCTTTGTGCGCAATAAACTAGTTTCCCACGCATCATATATCCGTTTCATATATCCGTCTTGTGCAGTACGCGGCTCGCTGCGGCAGTATTGCACCGCTCACGGAATTGCAATAAACAGGAAATGTGTCATAAAACTATTTTCCCTAAATGGTGCGTGCTTTTGTCATATACCGACGTATGTACCCAAAATAGGCTATACTTCAATAGGGCACCACAATAGTTGATTAGTCGGTGTGTGGTATATTGTTAGTTGGGGGCACGTGCAGAGCGTGTCATACTGCAAATCCAAATCTAATACGTTCCACTTCTCGAGTGTTTTGGTCACCAGGTGGCGGGGACTTATGGCATATATATACTCCCTGGTACTATAGAAATTAGATGCTGTGTCATTTATTATGTTGTTGTTTTTTTTTTGTTTTTTTTCATCAATTATGTGAAAAATAAACATGTACTAAATATATTTTTTCAATGTCTACTTTTCGGCAAAAGTAAAGTCCTTATTATCTGACGCTCGTATTAATGTACAAGTATTAGACTTATGTCCATGCATTCGAAATATGCTGCATTTCGCACTTAGTGTACACTACTCAACTTTTATAATCGGTCGCCCAGGTTTTTTGAAAATAACACGAATACTATAAACTGGAAATCACCGAAACACATACCAATATTTTATTAGGTTTATCAACAATGTAATCTGGAAAAATACGATTTCAGATTACATTGTTAATAAACTTAATAAAAAATATTGGTATGTGTTTCGGTGATTTCCAGCTTTTAGTATTTGTGTTATTTTCAAAAAAAAACTGGGTTACTGATTTGTTTACATAAGAGTTATATAGTAAAAACTTGTAGCGACTACTCCTCTGAAACTACTTGACAAATTTTTAAGAAACTTCACAGGAATGTTGCTCTTGTCTAAATGATCCCAGAATTTGTTTAGTTCGGCCGGAAATTCAAGATGGCCGCCATGGCTAAAAACAGATTTTTAAAAAAAGTTTGTAGCGACTACTTCTTGAAAACTGTAAGTGATATTGATATGGGACTTTTTCTAAAATGATCAGTATGACATGGTGTTGATCCTTGTCGAAAATTATTTTGATTCGACATTAAACATGGGCGCCAGTGGCCATCTTTGTTTACATAGAGTTTGTATAGTAAAGATTTATAGCGACTACTCCTCTGAAACTACTTGATGGATTTTCATGAAACTTCACAGGAATGTTGCTCTTGATGTCTAGTTGATCCTTGCACAATTTTAGGTCTGTCGGAAATTCAAGATGGCTAAACATATATTTTTTAAAACAAGTTTGTGGCGACTACTTCTTGAAAACTGTAAAGTGATATTGATATGGGACTTTTTCTGAAACAATCAGCATGACAAGATGTTGATCCTTGTCGAAAATTATTTTGATTCAACATTAAACACGGCTGCCAGTGGCCATCTTTGTTTATCTAGAGTTATATAGTAAAAACTTCAACTTGTAGCGACTACTCCTCTGAAACTACTCGACAGATTTTTATGAAACTTCACAGGAATGCTGATCTAGCTATCTAAATCTATTAGTACAGCTTCAAGGTCATTGACCTCTTGTTTTGGTAAGGAACATGCGGCTGGTAATCAGTGGAGCTCCGAGGTAGTTCCCGCGCCAAAAATACAGGTAAACAAGGTGGGTATGCTTTGCTATTTCTTCGTTATTTGCTTTATTTGAATTGCTATGAAAAATCGGGGAATGCAGTTCCCTGTAGTTATGTTAAAGCTTCACACACGACCCAAAATGTTCTAAAGATGCCTAATTTGATGCCAGGGACTTTTAGCCAGTTCACACTTTGCAGTTTTTCTCCAATTTTATCGTCGCCACCGAGGTTTTTAAGCATTGTTTTGCCTATTTACACTACATATTGACATAACCATATCAAATATCAAGCAGTTGCTGTCTGTATATTGGCTGTTGACAAAATAACACGCAGAACATTTCTGGGGTTGAAATAAGCGATTTCTTAGAAGAGATAGCTCCAGTGCCAGAGATAGTTCCAATGCTATGGAGATGGCGCAAATGACAACTTGTGGGTACCACTGTGTACGACATTCTACTTGTCTTAAACACAATTTACATACCAAACTCATTGGTACATCCACTATAAACTGGTTGCCTATAGGATGCAGTCCAATTCCATATACATTGATGCAAATGTGTTTGTTGCGAACAGATTTTTAGACGGATTGCGAAACAAATCCATGCTTATGGTTTGGTGATTTCCGTTTGTCTGCATCTGCGTGTTCGTCCATCCGTCTGTTTACGCGTGATGGTTAATGTTTTTGTTCTTCCTCATTGTCAGAAAGCGTTGGAACTTTTTTATTCTCATAATACACTGTTATATAAAAAAACTAGAACTCCCATTCGCTTTAGGTATACAACCACTAGCCTTTTATTCAGCTAAGTATCTTTAAGGAGATATTTTCCAACTCTACCTGATCAATAAATACGGTGTCCTGTTAGGGCCATCTTACCATCGACCATCTAGGTCGACGGTTGATGGTAAGATGCGATTGTCGATGGTAAGATTCGATGGTAAGATCGCATCTTGCCATCGAATCAATCTTAATGTACATTAGGCCTCTTCTTCGTTTTATCGACACCCCTCCCTCTCTCTCTAAATATAATCTCAGGTTTGTCAGTGAGACGATTTTATTAAATATCAAATTGATAAATACCTTAAGACTATTGTAATGATAACTATTCAACCATGTTAGGTGGGTGGGTGGATGGGTGTGGGTGAACAAAACCTGCTTTGTTTAATTCCTAATTAATTTTATATGAGCAATCAACTTAGACCTTGCAAAAAAAGTATGTGTGTTTAGGGTAACCCGACCCTACCTATTTTTCTGGTGAAACCTAGCATTTTTTTCTTCAATTTATCAGAAAAATTTAAAAAAACAAGGCTGTTTTGGGTATAAAATAAAATGCTATGTATGAATATATATATAAACAAAATACATGAAAATAAATCAGTACCTACCCTACCTACTATTTTGTGGCATGATATCCTAAACCTGGGATGAAAATTGAAATATAGAGCCCTGCCTGAACACACGTAGTTTTGTGTTTGGCCTTATTACGGAATTATAGCTCTCCTATAGACGTGTGCAATCTATCAGACTTCAAACTTCGGAATTCTGAATTTAGAAGTACAACAAACTTGGCATTGTCACCCTTCTGTGTCTGGGTTTGAGTAAGTTCCAGTGGGGAGAGGAAGGGTGGCAGGGCGTGCGCCTATATAAATCCTCGAAAAAATACTAACCTCGAATTGTGGACAACTTTGTTAAAACCTGGATCAATACCCTGTATGTGGATTGACTGGATAAATTCAGACTGCCCCTGACCCCACCATGCTCTTAATGTTTCTTTAGGCCCTCGGGCAACTAGTAAAATATAAGGATGCTTGTGTGAGGCACTGCATGTTTTATGCATGGTTATAATCAATTAGTGTCATTTAAAAAGTTGATTGTGAAATGTGTCCGCATTCCTTTATATAATTATGTTTCATGTGTTCCTCCAATGTATGCACTCCTCACTCGCCTACAAACACTTGTTTGCAATAGTCGTGAATGGAAACTTGGTCAAGTTCGTAAGTCGATGGTAAGATGCGATGGTCGATGTTAAGATGTGATGGTAATATGCGATGGTAAGATGCGATGGTCGTTCTTAAGATGCGATGGTAAGATGCGATGGTCGATGGTAAGATGTGACAATCGATGGTAAGATGCAATGGTCGATTGTAAGATTGAAGGTTGATAATAAAATGCGATGGTCGATGGTCCATCGCATCTTACTATCGACCATCGCACATTACAATCGACCTAGGTCAATGGTAAGATGCGATGTTATTAAAGATGGCCCGGACAGCACAGCGTGCTTAAACAAGCAGAAATACTTGCTTATTTACTGCTAACCTGCTTCATGACCGAGTAGCTCAGGTATATACACTGAATGCCCGATAACAGTGGCTCTCAGGTATATACACTGAAGGCCCGATAACAGTGGCTCTCAGGTATATACACTGAAGGCCCGATAACAGTGGCTCTCAGGTATATACACTGAAGGCCCGATAACAGTGGTTGTCTTTGATAATTTGTCTTCTGTTGAATATTATCTAGTGTATAGCTCTATAAATCCTTTGTATTTTACATTTAGGAAATACACTTTAGGTATACGTAAGACACAAATTTGTTCTTTATTGTTTTAGGGAATACAAACACGTTAATGAAAAATCTGCATCCATGTTGTTAATGTTTACTACGTACATTAGCTTCATCAGACAAGTCTCATCGTCCAACACAAAGTTGAATAACGCCATTTTCTCATGCAATTGCAGGTCTAGCAGTGATTTTGTTTGTCTAGTATATACATTCTGGGGTTGCGGATAAAACACTGAAGGGACGGGACCAAAGACTTTGCATAAAATTTCTCAAAAATGTTATTAGTACATTAACAATTGTTTTAGTTGTAACCTTTCCCGGATAATTTGCAGAGGTATGTAAATTGTACGGAACTGTATACACTATACATGTATGCGCCTGTTTTAGCTCACATGAGCCGAAGATGTGGTGAGTGAGTATATTATTACTGAGTACTATTACAGACACAAAATGGATAGAAAGTTGATGCAAACAATAGTTTGGGAACACAAATTGTGTTTTAACCAGGAGTAAAGTCGTACGCATTAGTAAAACATGACATCCTCATAAGCTGTCATTGGTGCTATCTCCATAGCGTTGGAACTATCTCTTCCAAGAAATCGCATATTTCTCCCCCAGAAACATTCTCCGTGTTATTTATTTTGTCAACAGGCAATATACGGACACCAACTGGTTAATATTTGCTTTGTTCATGTCGATATGTAGCGTAAATAGGCAAAAAATGTGGAAAAACCTCGGTGGCGACAAAGTTGAGAAAAAATGCAAAGTTTGAATGGGCAAAAAGTCCCTGGCGTCAAATTAGGCAGCTTTCGAGAACAATTTTGGGTCGATTGCGAAGCTTTAACATAACTACACAGAACTGCATTCTCCGATTGTTCATATCAAGACAAATAAAGAAAATAACGGAGAAATAGACAAGCATCCCACCTTGTTTACCTGTATTTTTGACGCTGGAACTACCTCGGATGTGGTGATGGAGCAATTTTTGCATATACCTCCAAACGGAGGTAGCTCCACTGATTACCAGCCGTGATATAGAGAATATTGTTTCGGACAAATTTCGGTAGTTTTCGTAGATTTAATTTGTTTTTGCGGCCAAAATGCATGTTTTAAGAAAAAGGGGGCTAATTCCCTTGTGTACTGAACTTTTCAAAAACATCTTTGCTTGGATTATTGTTGGCGGTCTATCTAATTATTCTTAAAACATCCTTAATTTTTTCCAGTTTTGCTGTCTAGACAATCAGCATCAACATCAGAGGAAGTTCTCATTAACTAAAATTTCTGGTAAAAAAAGAAAAGGACAAGTTACAATTGATATATTTATTCTTTAACAGTTACAGCAAAACATGCCACACTATACATGTATATGAATATGTCTCAAAAACATTCAATTCAATATGCGTTGTGGTGCCCTAAAACAAATGAATATGTCACAAGAAAACGTAATGTGCATCATGTGGCCCCCGACACAGATGTATGTCTCGAGAACATTTAAATAAACTGGAATTGATATTCGCATCAACATTTAAATTTTTCAAAATGCATCACGGTGCCCCAACACGGATGAATATGCCATATATCATGGTGACACCAATACTGATAACTAGAAGGCGCCTACATGTCTAGCCCTATTATGAAGACTTTGATTTGACCAACACCAAGCGATATCTCAAGTGATACTCGTTCCTTAAATAACGGAGACCAGGTGTGACCTATATTTTGTCAAAAGTAGGTCACGGCGACCCCAAATGCTGCACATGATGTTAGATGCATATAAGGAACATTGTTATAAGTTTGGTGAAAATCCTACGAGAAAGAAGCAAGATCCACATAATGAACATTCTCGTGGAGTTTGGTAAAAATCCTGCAAGTAATGAAGGAGATATTAAGAAATAACTAATGACTAACGGACAGACAGACTAACAAACTTACACCAGGTCGACATTGTGATCACTAATTAGAGATTGTGAATGGGCTCGACAAAAATGTTACAAGAACACTCAACACAACTTCACGTTGTGTCCAATACATATGATCACACAACACTCGTCACGTTGTGTCCAATACATATGATCACACAGACACGACTTTCTCATTCACTTCTATTGTTCTTATGAGACCTTTGCCAATAATTTTAAAGTCCTCTAATATAGCCTCCATGTTTGGTACCAGCGACACATCCTTCAGCCGATCTGTCCCTGCAGACTGCAGCTTGCTGTAGTTGATGTGAGAAACCTGGAAAAAAAGCATCAAAATTGTACATAAGCATTGAAAAACAAGAGCATCAAGAATTGCAGGGCAATCCATAGTCCCCCACTGGCCCAGACAAACATTTTCCAGACATTTTCTATGACAGGTCAAAGATCAAGGTCTAGGTCACAATGACCTTATTTTGGTACGCGACACACCGCTATCGCAAGATGTATCCACACACAAAGTTTGGTATCTCAAAGTCTTATAGTATTGAAAATATGGCCCCGACAAGCATTTCGGAAGGACGGACGGACTGACGGAAGGACAGGGTTCAAACCTCTTGTCACCCCCGGGACCGGTGGGGGACTAATAAGCTCAGATTTAATGTTAGGGCTATACCATTTACATTTCTAATAGATTGGTAGTATGGTAAAAGCATTTTTAGGCAGGTATTTTATAAGAAAATATGTTTGGGGTGGGGATAAAAAATTGGTGTCCCCTCCCCCACTTCAGGTACATTTAAATGGGATAGCCCTTATGAAGTGTTGACCCTTCTGTTAACTTTCTGTAACTACTGGAGGTTGGCATAGCCTAGCTTTGAGAATCATAGCACCTATGGTTTTAAATTTTGTACCTACCATAGACAAAGGTAGCAACCTACGTCACGCACACGCGCTAAAACAGATCCGTTTACATTCACAGAAGCTAGATTTGGGAGCTGGTAAGTGGATGTTTACCAAGATTTATGAAACATTTGCTTGATTGACAATGCCTACCATACCACATGGATGAGAAGGTTTTTATTAAACCTTACATAAGCTATAAACTCCCAGCCGTTTGTCAGTTTACTTCGATACAATCTCATTTCAAAGCCAGGTACCGTTTACATTTCGGTGGAAATGCGATTGTAGCGAAGTAAACAAACAAAAAGGTTGGGAGTTTACAGCTTATTTAAAGTTTAATAAAAGCCTTTTAATCCATGGGGTACGGTGGCATTGTCAATTTACCAAATGTTTTGTAAATCTTAATAAAAATCCACTAGAGTTCATGTGACATGACTTTAGTTCCCACTTGAAGATGCCTGCATAAACAACTGCAGTCTTTCGACAATACCTTCATTACCACATGTCCCTGCATAAAACTCTACAAAGATAAGGATATCATGATGATCTAGGCAATTTTTGTAACCACTACCCATTTCTTGTCATCTGTGCAATCATTGATTACCTCTCGAAATATCTTTCCAGAACAATAGTTGTCGAATGACGGCACGCTCGACTTTTCAAGGCCTCAACTATTTATTGGGCAACTAAGTTGGAAAAGGGGCATACCTCTGTAAAATTCATAACGGAGTTGTGGCACTTGCTTGTAAATGTTCCTATGACAGTGAAATGTTTCTGTCAAGCAGTTTCTGGATAGTAGAATAGCTTTAACAAGAAATATTACTGTAAGTGATAAATGCCCCCAAAGTGTCCTTTGACCTCTAAGCATGACCTTGACCTTTGAGCCATGGACCTGGATTTGGTTGTGGTGAGCACCTGTGCCAAGTTATTTGAAAATCCGTCCAGGCATGCAAAAGTTGTTGACCGGACACGATTTGACCTTTGACCTGTAAATGTGATCTTGACCTTGGGGCCACAGACCTGGATTTTGTGCGCGACACATCGTTTTGTTGTGGTGAGCACTTGTGCCAAGTTATTTGAAAATCCATCCATGAATGCCAGAGTTATTGACCGGACACAATTTGACTTTTGACCTCCAAATGTGACCTTGATGACCTGGCTTTTGCGGGCGACACATCGTCTTGTTATAGTGATCACTTATGCCAAGTTATTTAAAAATCCCTGCAGGGGTTGTGACGTTACGGTCCGGACACGAAATTGCGTACCTGTTTTTGACCTATGAACTGCAAGTGCGACCTCGACCTTTGAGGTATGGACCTGGGTTTTGCGCGCGACATATCGTCTTGTTATGGTGATCACTTGTGCCAAGTTATTGAAAAAACCCTGCAGGGGTTGTGACGTTACGGTCCGGACACGAAATTGCGTACCTGTTTTTGACCTATGAACTGCAAGTGTGACCTTGACCTTTGAGGTACGGACCTGGGTTTTGCGCGCGACATATCGTCTTGTTATGGGATCACTTGTGCCAAGTAATTGAAAAAAAACCTGCAGGAGTTGTGACGTTACGGTCCGGACACGAAATTGCGTACCTGTTTTTTGCCTATGAACTTCAAGTGTGACCTTGACCTTTGAGGTACGGACCTGGGTTTTGCGGCGACACATCGTCTTATGGTGATCACTTGTGCCAAGTTGTTTAAAAATCCCTGCAGGGGTTGTGAAGTTACGGTCCGGAAACGAACTTCGGAATGACGGACAGACAGACAGAATCCGGACAGACGGACGGTGCGATTACTATATGCCCCGAATTTTTTTTCGGGGGCATAAAAAGCCAAGCTAAAAACTGATATTGCAGTAGAATGGAATCACTCCGCCTATTGATGGATCAGAGAACCAAACTAAAGGTGGGAGAAACTAAGTTTCTAAACGGCATTCAAAAGAGGTAAAAAATGGCTTTACAAAATTAATGATGAAAAATAATGACATCCTCATCTTTGGTGAGTTTTATACATGGAAGTTATAAATTTAACGAATGACACAAACGGAAAACAACTCTATATCTGCTAATTTTACAGATTATTATGATTACAAAAGGAGATATTTTTACATAGGCTATATAGTAGAATATAGTACTATCAAACACTCAACCAAAGGAGATATTTCTACATAGGCCATATAGTAGAATATAGTACTATCAAACACTCAACCAAAGGAGATATTTCTACATAGGCTATATAGTAGAATATAGTACTATCAAGCACTCAACCAAGTTACTGGAACTCAATTTGGTGTTTAAATGCGTACCTTAAAATCTTTGTGTGCGAGAGCCTGTGGTTTCCATAAGATTCCAATCACCGAGCCACCGTGAGTATCATGAAACAATAGACAAAGGTCATCAAAGGTCACCTGAAACAAACAATACTTAAGTATGATAGAACAGTAGACATAGGTCATCAAATGTCACCTGAAACAAATATCACACATTTCTTAACATGTTACTGAGCCGCACCTTTTCAATATATTAACCCTTAACCCGCTACGTATATATAATGGACTGTTCTTTCTTTGAATTAAGACCATTCCATTTATATGACAACAGGGTGTTTTGGGGGAAATGACTGATCAGCAGCTGGACATTGTAAACCCTGATCAGCCTCGGTTACTCACAGGCTGATCCGGGCTTACAATGGACACAAAGGCTATTATAGTCGTGCTTAGCGGGTAACGAGTTAAACAAGATGGCGTTGATAACCCTCACCTCTCATACTCTTTTTTCTTTATTTGAATAAAGTTTCATAAGTATATATAGATACCATAAGATGACTAGGTTGATGTGTACCAAGTTTCATGTAGATGGTTTTGGAGCTGTGCTCCGTATTCAAACACTGTCAAATTCCGTATTCAAACACCGACAATTCCGTATTCAAACACTGACAAATTCTGAATTCAAACACGGACAAATTCTGTATTCAAACACTGACAAATTCTGTATTCAAACACGGACAAATTCTGTATTCAAACACTGACAAATTCTGTATCCAAACACTGACAAATTCTGTATTCAAACACGGACAAATTCCGTATTGAAACATTGACAAATTCCGTATTCCAAAACTGACAAATTCCGTATTCAACTAGAAATGTCACTAAATGATGAACAACCCCACTTAAATTTTAAGTCAAAGGGCCATAATTCTGAAATAAAATAGACAATCAACAATGGGTGATGTAGAGGGACATAAGGTCATTAGTTGTTATGTGTATATGAAGTTTGGGAACAACCCATTCAAAACTGTTTAAAAAATGTTTTACGGGATGCGACGGGTCGGGACTGGACAATGTGTTGCACAATGCGACGGGACGTTGCAGACTTCATTTCTATATAGCCCCCACTTCACTCTGTGAAAGCGGGGTATAATAAAAGCCTTATCACACTAAGATATACTGAGGGGTTTATGCAAAACCCTTCTAACTATATAAATTAAACATAAATAAAAAATTACAATAATTGTGCATTAAGCCCTCTATACAGAAATGACATGAATGGGTTTTACATCTTATTCAATATATTTAAGAATTTGGAACATCAACCTTTGTGAGTTCAGGCACAACATTGTTACTATACTCGGTAAAAAAAGTTTTGGACCAGGGTATATAGTCATATAAAAATAAAACTAGTGGACAGAATTTAAGTAACTTTTTTTAGGAACCAAGGTCTACCATAACCGGTTAATTTGGTACCAGAAACATTAAATTCCAAACAAGATTTGATTTTAAAAAAATATCGCGAACACACAAAGGGTCTGTAAAAAATGTTGCAAAGTCCATACAAAGTAAGTTACGGACACATTCGAGTAACCAATAAAAAGATTATTAATTTTTCGCAAACTTTCATTGTAAACGATAATTATTGTTGATTGTTGATCTATTGTGAATTATCAACTGAGATAATAAGGGTTATTGTCGAATGTCAAGATTCAGCGATCATTGTACGGGTTCGAACACTGCCATGGTCCAAAACTTTTTTTACAGAGTATATTATTCATTGTCATAAGAAGGAGTGTTTATATAAGTCCTCACCCGTAACTCGTTTAGCAGCATAGTCACAGGATCAAAGTTCGTCACCGGGAACCTTTGCTCATCTACAGACTTGCCGTACGTTGGTCGGAACATTTCCTTGGTAATGTCTACACTCTCATGTTGCCGTGGTAACTGTTTGGGGTTGAGGTGAATGAGAACATCGTACATGTCTAGCGAAGGTCGGAACACTTGCTGCGAAGGAGAAAGTAGGAGATTATTAAAAATGAGTGCTGGTTAAACCTTGAACATACATACCATTTAGTGAACATGTCCTTCACACCTATCAGCATGACCTTCACACCTATCTGTTACCTTAACTCTCATCAAACTTACGTTTAAGCCTATCAGCATGACCTTCACACCAATCAACATGACCTTCACACCTATCAAAATGACCTTCATACCTATGAACTCAACTTTTGGTCTACTTCTATAAAATGTTTACTGATATAAACTCCCTTCAAATATACTGCAGAGGCTGTGATGGTTTTCTTGCTTGGCATAGATACCAATTCTCACTTACCTTGGTATTATATAGATAAAAGATCAAATGACAAGTTGATTTGCTTCAACCTATTACCAATTACATGTTAGCTAATTTTTAGCTGCAAACATTTGTGTATAAGTTAACCAGGGTTGTGTCATATCCACTTACCTTTGCAACATTTGTGTATAAGTTAAACAGGGTTGTGTCATATGCACTCACCTTAAGATCTGGAGCACTAGCCTCCATGAGCTGTTGCTGCACGACAACCTGCGACTTCTGGGCCAGGAGAACCAGTCTCTGTAGAATAGCGGGTACCGGTGACCGCTTTGTCCAATGGGAGCTGTACCTGTCCAGCGGAGTCGAGATGAACATCAGTGGTAGCGTGGTTCTATCTTTGGAAAACTTTGTCGGAATTTCAGCCAAATCGGCTTCTGCAATATGTTGCAAATTTCGTTTTTCTTGTAGATAGTATAAGTTTACAGACATGCACAAGGTATGTTCCCTCTCTTGCATAATGGTTAAAGGAAAATTATTGAAGCTTTCGAAAAAATAGTTTGCATATAATTGATCACATATTTTATACTGGAATGTGTCCATGCCCATCATGGGGCATGGATGCCCCCACTGACAACAATATTATCAGCGAAAAACTTCAAATCTTGATGAAAGAAGGGCCGCAACTTTGATAATACAAGGTTGATTTTGATGTGATGTGCACATCTTGATATCATATGTAAGCATCCCATAAAGTTTCGAAACAATCGTTTGAAAAATGTGGGAGGAAACAGACACACAAACTTTTTGGGATGGATGGAAGAATGGATGGACACTCGGACAGACACAGCTAAGGCTATATTTCCCCTCACCTGGGGCACAAAAAGTTAAATGGTCATGTGGAATGCCCTTGTAATGAGTACCTGTAAACTCGTTATTGAGGTTGACCAGTAGCGGGTTCATCTTCCAATCAAATATACTGAGGAGATCCAAGAATCGTAGGAAGCCGACGCTGCCTGACCTGTTACAAATAAAGGAAATGGTGCACAACTCTATCTACATCAGAATTTATATAACAAATTAAGTTACCTCCCTTATTTTATTCTCTAGCTTTTCAAGTTTTTTCTTGAAATCTCTGAAGAAGTTTTCTTCCTGAAGAGTGTCATTGATTTAGGACAAGAGATCTTTTCAATCTTTGCAACAGTGTGATAAACTAATAAACTCTCCAGCAGTTGTATGTCAGTTTCACAGTTAGCAGTAGACACATAGAACCATGACAAAAACATTAGAATGGTGTTAATAACTAAAAGAATGGTGATAACACATGTTACAAATCAGTATTTTATTGGAAATCTCATACACATGGGATGAACAGTATGTAGAGATTTCAATACCGTTCAAACTGCCAGATTTTCACGATTGTTTCATTTCTAATTCTAGTGTTCATGCTTGCATAAAGTCACAAGTAAATGGCTTGTGAAACTTGTGATGTGTTTAAATGGACACATGGCAATCTAGAATTTTATATCAAGCATTCAAAATTAGCACCTTGATTTATTTTTAAACCTGTATCATTTTTACTTTAAAACTGCTTGAATATAATTAAATAATTATTTGAGATTTCAACTGTCTTCGTTATTTTAACATGTTTTTATGTCCCAGCAGGGAGGCATATAGTAATCGCACTGTCCATCCGTACGTTCGAAATCGTGTCTCAGCCATTACTTGGAAACTACTGAAGGGAATTTGTCAGACTTCACACAAATGTTCATCACACGCGCAAGAATCATGACTGTATCTCAAAGGTCAAGGTCGCACCTGGAGGTCAACAGTGAAAAAATTCATGTCTCAGCCATTACTTGCAAACTACTGAAGTGAGTTGCGTCAAACTTCACACAAATGTTCATCACAATGACAAGGCGTGTCCCATGCAAGAATCATGACAGTGACTCAAAGGCCAAGGTCATAGTTGGAGGTCAAAGGTCATTTTTTGTGTCGGCCATTAGTCAAAAACTATTGAAGGGAATTGTGTCAAACTTCATACAAATGTACATCACAATGAGAAGGTGTGCCTTGTGTAAGAATCATGTCATTGCCTCAGAGGTCAAGGTCACAGTTAGGCAGATGGTTTGAAGTGGGGGCATCAGTGTCCCATGGACACATTTCTTATATAAATATATTATTGGTGCAATATACCATATTTCCCCTATTAGTAGCGCCTTCCCTAATAGAAGTGCCCCCACCTGTTTTAAGAAACCTTACCGTCTTCAAAAATCCAAAAGTTCGTTAAAAAACACAGTATTTCGTTTTTACCGCTAATGGATTTGTTTACGGGAGTTTTTTTACTACGACACTGGTACGGTCTATGACATAAACCTTAAAGCGCTGCCATCATCAATACAAATTCCGCTTTTATTTATCTCCTTTCTTTCAATTTACTGTTTAGTTTATCTTTTAATCCATACGCAACCAACCCGTGTTGTAATCGTCAAGTTTGACGGAAATGTGTATCATACAGATACAGAGTGATGACAGTGATATCGGTTTACAGTCGGGTTTAGGTTTAGTCAATACCGGTGTCATAGTAAAAGATTGCCGTACAGTAATTCTATAAGGAAACAGTTGGGACCGGATATTGGGAAATTGACGCATTTCTGTTTTGGGACATTCTAAAATGCGGCTCCAGTTCTAATTTCACGGAGCGCGAACGTTACGGTATTTGATGTTATACAAATAACACTTTCACGGGGGGAAATCTTTAAGGGCACTAGTCAGCTTTTAGGTGACTGTGGCCAGGGCCTTCAGGAAGGGGAATTGCAAAAAGAATGCTGTTTTCGTGCATTGGAGTTTAACCTTTTCTAATGTTTTTTTAAAAAAAATTGAGACGGAAAAGGGGGAAATATATACCATGCCAGAGAAACTGTAATGGCCATGATCAGACTGTAGTGAACTACAGAATATGAACAGGGATGCAAAAACAGGGATGGGATGGCCTTAGATCGCTCACCTGGTAATCATGGGCAATAAGTCTGCTGTGTCTAGTCTGGCATGGGCATTTTTTAATTTGTCCCACTTCTTCTATGAATGAAATTTCATAAAAATGGGGGTGGGGGATTTATAATAACATTCTAAACAAATATGGTAAAGATCAGATAAAAAATGAAGTAACTACAGATTTAACAAAGGAAAATACAATATAGCATTTTTCAACAAATCAAGGGCCATAACCTGTCGTTACTAACTAGATCTAGCTGGTTTTCGAACTTGTCCAAAATTTCAATTCATATACCATGCTTTGCACAACTAGACATCATACTGAGGCTTCCTGCTTAATTTTGTAGAAATCCAACAAGCCATTTAGGAAGTGTAGCGCCGACAAGAAATTTAAAGTAAAAATGTCAAAGTGCCATAAATCAGCAAACTGGAACAAAAGCGCGATATGCACAACTAGACATCTTACTGATGCTTCCTGCCATGTTTCGTCGAAATCCAACAAGCCGTTTAGGAGGAGTAGCGCCAACAAGAAATTTAAAAAAAAATGTCAAGGGGCCGTAACTCCATCAAAAATCAACAAACCGGAAAAAAAATGCAATATGCACAGCAATGCTTCCTGCTAACACGCTGTTAACACCGAAAAAATTAAAACAAAAAAACAAAACATATACATAAAACAAACAAAAAATATCTATTAAAAATAAATAATAAACAAGAGGTCAATGACCTTGAAGCTCTACTGATTGATTTTGATTTCAGGAAGTAGTCGCTACAGACTTGTTTTTTGAAAATCTATTTTTAACCGTGGCGGCCATCTTGAATTTCCGGCCGACCTGAAATTTTGCTAAGATCAATAAGACATTAAGAGCAACATTCCTGTGAAGTTTCATGAAAATCCGTCAGGTAGTTTCAAAGAAGTAGTCGCTACAAGTTTTCATTATATAACTCTATGTAAACAAAGCAGCCATGTTTAAGGTCAAATCAAAACGATTTTCGACAAGGACCAACATCATGTCATACTGATCATTTTAGAAAAAGTCCCATATCAATATCTCTTATTGTTTTGAAGAAGTAGTCGCTACAAACTTATTTATTTTAAATCTATTTTTAGCTGTGGCGGCCATCTTGAATTTCCGGCCGACCTGAAATTTTTCAAGGATCAACTAGACATCAAGTGCAACATTCCTGTGAAGTTTCATGAACATCCGTCAAGTAGTTTCAGAGGAGTAGTCGCTACAAGTTTTTACTATATAACTCTATGTAACCAAAGATGGCCACTGGCAGCCATGTTTAACGTCGAATCAAAATAATTTTCCACAAGGATCTACATCATGTCATGCTGATCGTTTTAGAAAAAGTCCCATATCAATATCACTTATAGTTTTCAAGAAGTAGTCGCTACAAACTTATTTTTTAAAAATCTATTTTTAGCTGTGACGGCCATCTTGAATTTCCGGCCGACCTGAAATTTTGATAGGATCAATAAGACATCAAGAGCAACATTCCTGTAAAGTTTCATGACAATCCGCCAAGTAGTTTCAGAGGAGTAGTCGCTACAAGTTTTTACTATATAACTCTATGTAAACAAAAATGGCCGCTGGCAGCCATGTTTAACGTTGAATCAAAACGATTTTTGACTAGGATCAACATCATGTAATGCTGATCATTTTAGAAAAAGTCCCATATCAATATCACTTATAGTTTTCAAGAAGTAGTCGCTACAAACTTATTTTTTAAAAATCTATTTTTAGCTGTGACGGCCATCTTGAATTTCCGGCCGACCTGAAATTTTTCTAGGATCAATTAGACATCAAGAGCAACATTCCTGTAAAGTTTCATGACAATCCGCCAAGTAGTTTCAGAGAAGTAGTCGCTACAAGTTTTTACTATATAACTCTATGTAAACAAAGATGGCAGCCATGTTTAACGTTGAATCAAAAAGATTTTTGACTAGGATCAACATCATGTCATGCTGATCATTTTAGAAAAAGTCCCATATCAATATCACTTATAGTTTTCAAGAAGAAGTCGCTACAAACTTGTATTTTAAAACTCTATTTTTAGCTTTGGCGGCCATCTTGGATTTCACATCAACATGAATTTTTGCTAGGATCAACTAGACTTTATGGGCAACATTTCTGTAAAGTTTCATGAATATCCATCCAGTAGTTTCAGCTGTGAAGTCGCTACAAATAAAAGTTTACGGACAGACAGACGGACAGACGGACAGACGGACAAGACGGACAGACGGACGGACGACGGACGCCGCACCACGGCATAAGCTCCGCTGATCTCTGATCAGTTGAGCTAAAAATAATATACTAATAATAAAAAAAAAAAGGCAAAACATCTGGTAAAGTTTGGTAAAGATCAGATGAAAAATGAAAGCCCTATCGCATTAACGAGGCAAAATATAGCATTTTTAACTACATCTAGGGCCATAACTCTGCTGTTATTGGTCCGATATGGCTGGTTTTCGAACTTGTGCGAGCTTTCAGTGATATTAACAATCTGGTAAAGTGTGGTAAAGATCGGATGAAAAATGAAGGCCTTTGGCCAGTAGAGCTAAGAATAATCAGCTCCAAAAAGTAGGTCAAGGTCATAGATGAAATCCAGGCATCCAAAAAAAAAGATGCACTACAGAAGACACAATTATGTCAAAATAGAATATGTTTTCTTCCAAAGATTAGGCTATAAATTAGGTTTAAAACATCTAGTGCATAATTCTAGTTCATGAGAAAGTGATGTAAATGTAACAATTAAAGTTATCTGCCCTTTGCTTGGATGGTGAAGGTCACATCCACATTTGCTTTGTCACGTTGCAATGTACCACTCAAGATACAACTATAAGCAAAGTTTGAAAGGTCTTAGTGCATACAGTTTATGAAAAAGTGACCTAAACGCCAAAGTTGAAGGTAAAACTTATAAGGTTATCTGCCCTTGCTTGGAGGGTCAAGGTCTCTTCCACATTTGCTTTGTCACGTTGCAATGTACCACTCAAGATACAACTATAAGCAAAGTTTTAAAGGTCTAGTGAATACAGTTTGTGAAAAAGTGACCTAAACGCAAAAGTTGAACCTAAAAATTATTAAGTTATCTGCCCTTTGCTTGGAGTGTCAAGGTCACTTCCACATTTGCTTTGTCACGTTGCCATGTACCGCCCAAGATACAACTATAAGCAAAGTTTGAAAGGTCTAGTGCATACAGTTTGTGAAAAAGTGACCTAAACGCAAAAGTTGAACTTAAAAACTAGTAAGTTATCTGCCCTTTGCTTGGAGGGTCAAGGTCACTTCCATATTTGCTTTGTCACGTTGCGATGTACCACCCATGATACAACTATAAGCAAAGTTTGAAAGGTCTAGTGCATACAGTTTGTGAGAAAATGACCTAAACGCAAAATTTTAATGTCGACGCCACCGCCAGAAAAGCAACACCTATGTCTCTTTTTTTCTTCGAAAAGGCGAGACAATGAACTACAAGGGTGTTCCATGGAACACTTGTGTCGACAGCCAAAATGAAAGTCAGACTTATTGGACATCTTTAACAACATGAGTTAAGATGAAGATGTGTGCGAAGTTTTATGAACATATGTCAAAAACTTTTCAAATTATAGCCGAAGTTAAGTTGCAGGTCAAAATGTGACGGACGACGACGGACAAAGTGATCCCTAAGTGTCTGCCATGCTATGCAGGCGACACAAAAATAAAACACTGAACCAGTTGCAAACTATAATCAAACAGCCAAAAAAGTCGTATCCGAACATTACCCATTACTCCTCCATTGACTAACCACTACTAACACTAAGGCTGGAATGTTTACATGTGTACACATTTATGTGTACAATTATCCTAAACGTTTACAAAATCTATAAACGGTTACAAAAGTATTCTTTGTTTTGTTCAATAATCCCAATAAAAGTTTTAAAAAACACTGGTCTTACCCGAGTAATATTATAAATCACCGTTCTTGTGAACTAATTATTTTCAGAAGTTTTATTGTACAGATCAAAGTTCATTTGAGATTACCCCCAATACAGTTGATTTTATTATTTCTCGCAAAATGTAAACAAGTTTCCAAATATAGAAATACGCTCCTTATTTGGAAAATGTAGTACAGAGCGAGTCTCACGAGATTCTCGTCGATGTCATGACCCACATGGCCGACAATTGGAAAATGTTTGAGTGGCCGGCTGATAATTTTGTTTCGTAACGTCGACATCGAAACGTCGACATCTTAACTAGGATTGTCGCCAGCTTTCAATTATGTTGAAATTTCAAGTACTTAGGTTGGTGTCAACATAATTTACACATTTTGATAGTCCATACTTGCCAACCGTCCCGATTCTGGTGAGACTGTCCCAATTTTGAATTCCGAAATTCGCCCGGACCCCCACGTCCGTGTACACGCTTACGGTTTGTGTACAACGCCTCGTATACACGTTTACTGATTTTAGTAAACGTTTCAGCCTTAACCACCACCACACATAACTACTGACTAACCACTACTACCACCACACATATCTACTGACTAACCACTACTACCACCACACATATCTACTGACTAACCACTACTACCACCACACATATCTACTGACTAACCACTACTACCACCACACATATCTACTGACTAACCACTACTACCACCACACATATCTACTGACTTACCACTACTACCACCACACATATCTACCGACTAACCACTACTTCCACCACACATACCTACCTTGGAGGTGTATTTGGGGATGGTGTGAGGTACAGGGATGCCACTACAAGCTCTATGGCAACCATATCTATGTAGTCTCCTAGCAACTGGGCACACACCCAGCGCTTGGCCAGCCTCACGGTTGTACTGAAGGAACTGTGCTGCTGTTGAAGTCTGTCGACAGGAAATAACAGAATTTATCACATAACTTGATGTGGCAGTGGAATAATCTATATTTTCGATATACCACTAGTTATATAAGTATGTAAATGGGCCTAGTATGCGCTGTCAAAAAAATCGATAATGACTATGATCCAATTCCCACGGTTTATGTCGGTTTCGCGTGTTAAAGCGACAGGCAAAATGCAATAAAACTAGATATGTGAGTTATGTGATAAATAGAATCTAACATTCGTTCTCATTCATTATTGAATTTATTAAACTCGTTAGCAAAAATTAAATAATGCTCAGCAGGAGCCTCGCATTATATCATTTTGCCAACTCGTTTAATAAATTCAATAATGAATGAGTACTCATGTAAGATCCTATATTTATTTTATATGTACCATAATATATTTTCTAATTTATCCCCACAAGGCTTTGTAAAGGATGAATATTGAATTGTATGCCACTCTATTACTCAAACCACACCATCTCTTATTTATTTGATCATCTGTAAAATATCTTGAATTAAAGGGACACACAGCAATCTTGATTTTTTTTAAAAACTCACGGCGTCAGGATAGTTTTCCTACATAACTTGCATTTGTTCAATCATTAATATTATTATAATAATTCAAAGCAAATTGTTTTTACATATTTCAAATACTAACTATATATTATACTGAATCAATATTATATTAATTTTTTTTGCAATTATAAGCAAGCAGTTTTAAAGTCAGAATGATATAGGATTAATAAATTGAAGTGCTAATTTTAGTGTTTGATATAAAACTCAAGATTGCTGTATGTCCCTTTAATATCATACCCTTTATTTACAACAGTTAAGTAGATGATGCCCATCCTTTGTTACGACTAATCGTGCAGCTGTGCTGTTTAATTACTAGTTTAACTTCCAGAGGTGTTCCAAAAGCAATGTTACCCGTGAATTCCCAGGCAAAGTACTTGAAATTTCATTAATTAATAGACATATTCTTCACAACACAATAATTTTTATCGGACTAACAATGTTTTCGAGACTTTGAAATGAAAGTTAAGACATTTTAATGCTTACGACGCTCTAAACCAGTGTAGTCAATATTTAAATGTTTATCAAAATTGTGAACACACCCCTTGTATTACATTCACTTATTCAAAACAGTACTTTATCAAAACAGTAAGATACGTTAACATAAATTCAGAATTATTGAAATTCATATGAAAACCTACAAATACCCTCATATACAGATTATGAGCCATGTTGCCACACCTACTCTAAGAATTATTTGACATCCTATTGGCAAAGTCTTTTAAAAACAACTTTTCAAAGTTAACCTACCCATGTAGTGTGCTGGTAAGTTTGGGAAGAGCAAGAGCATTCTTTTCCAGTTTCAAGGCCTCTTCTGTGTCACGTTTCCGGGTAATACCGTCGGACGTCTTCACAGTCTTCAACAAGGCTATCTCTCGTGTGTAAGCCAGGACCAGCCGGAACACAAAATGGTCCTGGAGAGAGGTCAAATATCCAATTGATGATATTAATATTGGTATTTATTTTCATCCAATCATATTTCATGTATCGAGCCACCCCAGAGAGAGGGGAAATCCTGTGTCCTACTCTTACTATAGAATAGATTCCATTGGTTCTTTAATGTGTTTGGAGAACAGATGATACACAGGACCATCTGGTTAACTTCTCCTGACAGATGAGGCTCGGAAAGTTTCTTGTCTAAATTGAGGCTCGAACCTGCGATCTCTGGAGTCGAGCATGCTATCCACTGGGCCATATGCCAAGTTAGATGGGAAGAAGTCATTAAAATGATGACGGAAGTTAAACCAAAAATAGAACTGAAACAAACGCTTGACAGAGATTAAAACCATGATGTGAAGCATAACTTTTACGAGGACTTAGCTACAGTTCTCCAGCCTTACTAGAGTGTGCTGAAGGAAACAGATGAGAAATATGTCATAAACATGTGTGAGCACATATTCCATATTTCTAAGATTGATTTGTACACATTGTAGCAGTCAAAATTATCGTCTCTTTTCAAAAACATTGTCGCAAGTCCTCTCTTTCCATGAGGCTCCTTAATAAACTGTATTAAAATATTTATTAAAATGCATACTGTATCCAGTATACCCTCCCCACTTCACTTCATTACTGGGAAGTGGCCTCGGCATTTCAGTAGATAAGATCTTGGTTTAGAGCTACAGACCTCAGCCCCACGAGTGCTTGTTCCCTGGCGAATCACGTCTGCTTGAAAATTCATCTCCCTCTGAGAACTTTGTATAATATAACCTAATGTGATGTGTTAATGGGATGAAAAAATAAACACTTTTCAATTCATTTGCTGGGAGTGTAACAATAGTCCATGCAAATTAAGAATATAGAAGAAGGGGAGCAATTTGATGACCCCAGCTACCAAGGCAAAGGTAATATTTGATGACTTCAGATAACAAGAGCTGTCGGAGAACAGCGCAACTCGACTATTCCATTTTTCAGAGAATAATAAATTATATAGCTAGTATATACCACCAGAAAATAAGGCTAAAACAATGTGAAGTGGGGTTGAGGGCGCAACATAGCTATGTGTAAGAACTGATCAAAACAACACAGAAATGTAAAAAAAAAATTTAAAAAAAATTGGAGTTTCGAGTGGGGGGGTAGAGGGGGTGGAGGGGGCAACATACATGCGTAAAAAGCTATGTGTAAGAATTTACCAAAACAATAGATATATGTAAAAGACAATAAACATTAAATAAAAATATTCCATTTCGAGCGTGGGGTTGGAGTGGGGAGGGGAGGTGGGGCAACATAGCTATGTGAAAGAATTGACCCAAACAACACAGAAATATGTAAAAAAAAAAATCGAGTTTGTGTAAGAAGCTATGTGTAAGAATTGATCAAAACAACACAGAAATATGTTTGAATAAGATGCATATATTCAAGTTGGTGGGTGTGGGGTGGTTAGAGGCGGTGGGTGGGACCGGTGGTGTGGGGGTGGGGGAGGGTTGGGGGAGGGGGCAACATATATGTGTAAGAATTAACAAAAGCAACACAGAAATTTGTAAAAAAACAAAACGTTTCAAGTTTGGTGGGGGGGGGGGGGGGGGGGGGGGGGGGGGCGTGCGAGTGGTGTGGGGGAGGGGAGCAACATATATGTGTAAGAATTGACTAAAACAACACAGAAATATGTAAAAAAAAATAGAGTTTCAAAGGGGGTTGGGGGGGTTGAGGGGGGAACATATATGTGTAAGAATCGACCAAAACAACACAGAAATATGTAAAAAAAAAAAAAAAGCTGTGGAGGGGTGGGGGGAGTTGGGCCTGTGGGGGGAGGAGGGAGCCCATGCCCCAATACGAGTGAAGTATGAATAAGATGCATAATGCTATAAGAAATCCCAAACCAAATTTATAGATATATACATGCTTACATGCAAACCTAGATCTGCCTTTATTGCACATGTTATGGGCCATCACTATTTGGGTTCCATGGGAGCCCAGAAATTGCAGAAGACAAAATGTATTACCCAACCCTTTACAACATACTATAAGGAAACCAATTCCAAAATTTAGTTCAGCTAGGACAAGAAATGCAAGAGATATAGACCTGTAAACACAGCTTACACGCAAAATTTGATGTGAAACAGACACATTTTAAGGGTTTAAGAATTTGGGTTCCAGGAACCAAAATTATTTAAGCAGCCCTTAAGACAATGCTATAAGGAAGCTAATGGCCAAATAGCACAATGCTAGGGTAAGAATTGTCAGAGATATAGACTTGTAAACACAGCTTACACGCAAAATTTGATGTGAAATGGGACACATTTTATGGGCTTTCATAATTTGGGTTCCATGGGAGCCCATGGATTACAGGAACCAAAATTGCTTATGCAGCCCTTAAGATAATGCTATAAGGAAGCCCAAGGCCAAATTTGGTTGTGCTAGGATAAGAAATGTAAGAGATATAGACTTGTAAACACAGCTTACACGCAAACCTTGATGTGGGACGCCGATGCCGGGGTGATTACATAAGCTCTCTTATTCTTCGAATAGTCGAGCTAAAAAGGTGAATTTAATGTTTGATGATTCCAGCTACCAAGGTGAAGGCAATACCTTCAAGACATCCACATAGGTAGTTCCCATTCTCACAGGGAGGTTGTACTGTGTCTTAATGGCATCACCCAGCTGTATATGGAACGCTGCCTTCAGTCTTCGCATCGCCTCCAGGTCCTCGGGCCACTTCCCACTGCCCTCTAATGTACAGATCACTGGAATGGGAAATAATGCATAGTGTACAGCAGACGGAACAACAATTATCGTGTACAGCAGACGGAACAACAAAACACACAACAACAATTATCGTGTACAGCAGACGGAACAACAAAACACACAACAACAATTATCGTACATGAAACTTAACCCTTAACGCGCTGCTTGTGACCTTATCTCGCACAGCACATTGAGTCTCTACTAACGAAGCGACCCAGTATCACGCGGCAGATCTTTTTATTATGCAATATTCCTTAGACATCAGCTAGGTATATCTGAATTTATGTTACAAAACAATGAACCATTCATTAGGGAACCTACAGCATTCCTGATTTCAACATATCAAATGCGTTAATGAATTACAGCTGCTATGTAGAGGCTAGAGACAAAGATTTTTAACTTAAAATGCGGACAATTGTTCGCTTGTTTGTATGGTGTTTTACGACATTTTCAACACATGTAAGGTTATAATTATATGACAGTCGATTTTTTTGCAGTGGAGGCAGACCACCCACTTTTCCTGGGTTAAACCAGTACTGCACACCTCCTGCCATTCGTAAGAAGTGACACTTCCTCACTTACAAGTCAAGCTTCCAGTGGGATTCGAACCCACAGCGGTGAGAGGTGAGGTTTACAACGCAAGGGCATTAACCCCTAAATACGGACAACAATTTCCTTCTTGCCCAATATACAACGTGAAAACATATGTCCAGTTTTTCAAACATGCATATATGTTCTAGATCATTCAAGGAGTAGAAAGGAGGAGACAGGGTAAGGAAGAGTAGTTTTGGCGGGTTACAAGGAAAGTGTGAACATCATGCATATCACTCACTCACTATAAATGCATCGACCACATCCTCAACTACCATACAATATCACATACCTTCACATGAAACTAGACATAACAAAACTAGACATAACAAAACTAGACATAACAAACAAAGGACGAGGAATGCCATTAAACATGGCGAGACAACACCTAGACAGGCGAGACAACACAAAGACAGGCGAGACAACACCTAGACAGGCGAGACAACACAAAGACAGGCGAGACAACACCTAGACAGGCGAGACAACACAAAGACAGGCGAGACAACACCTAGACAGGCGAGACAACACAAAGACAGGCGAGACAACACCTAGACAGGCGAGACAACACAAAGACAGGCGAGACAACACCTAGACAGGCGAGACAACACAAAGACAGGCGAGACAACACCTAGACAGGCGAGACAACACCTAGACAGGCGAGACAACACAAAGACAGGCGAGACAACACCTAGACAGGCGAGACAACACAAAGACAGGCGAGACAACACCTAGACAGGCGAGACAACACACAGACAGGCGAGACAACACCTAGACAGGCGAGACAACACAAAGACAGGCGAGACAACACAAAGACAGGAGAGACAACACAAAGACAGGCGAGACAACACCTAGACAGGCGAGACAACACCTAGACAGGCGAGACAACACCTAGACAGGCGAGACAACACCTAGACAGGCGAGACAACACCTAGACAGGTGAGACAACACAAAGACAGGAGAGACAACACCTAGACAGGCGAGACAACACCTAGACAGGCGAGACAACACAAAGACAGGCGAGACAACACCTAGACAGGTGAGACAACACAAAGACAGGCGAGACAACACCTAGACAGGCGAGACAACACCTAGACAGGAGACAGGCGAGACAACACAAAGACAGGCGAGACAACACCTAGACAGGCGAGACAACACCTAGACAGGCGAGACAACACCTAGACAGGCGAGACAACACAAAGACAGGCGAGACAACACAAAGACAGGCGAGACAACACAAAGACAGGCGAGACAACACAAAGACAGGCGAGACAACACCTAGACAGGCGAAACAACACCTAGACAGGCGAGACAACACAAAGACAGGCGAGACAACACCTAGACAGGCGAGACAACACAAAGACAGGCGAGACAACACAAAGACAGGCGAGACAACACCTAGACAGGCGAGACAACACAAAGATAGGCGAGACAACACAAAGACAGGCGAGACAACACAAAGACAGGCGAGACAACACCTAGACAGGCGAGACAACACAAAGACAGACGAGACAACACCTAGACAGCGAGACAACACAAAGACAGGCGAGACAACACAAAGACAGGCGAGACAACACAAAGACAGGCGAGACAACACCTAGACAGGCGAGAAAACACAAAGACAGGCGAGACAACACCTAGACATGCGAGACAACACAAAGACAGGCGAGACAACACAAAGAAAGGCGAGACAACACAAAGACAGGAGAGACAACACAAAGACAGGTGAGACAACACAGACAGGCGAGACAACAAAAAGACAGGTGAGACAACACAAAGACAGGCGAGACAACACAAAGACAGGCAAGACAACACAAAGACATATGAGACAACAAAAAGACAGGCGAAACAACAAAAAGACAAGCGAGACAACACAAAGACAGGCGAGACTAAACGCTTACTACTTCAATACAAGCATACCACTAGCATCACAAACATATGATTAAAACCTATTCTACATAAAGTTACCTGTGTTGACTAATGATTGGACAATACTAAACCTATTTGGTGGCATCAACATGTAAAACTTGCCTGATTAAACTGTGTTAGTTCAGTAACACTAACCTTTGAGTGTGGGTGTGTATAACGGGCAGGGTTTCTCCGTGGACGGGACATATCTCTTCACACCTTCTATAATGGCCCGGTCCTCAATGTGGTTAAATGTGCAGGGCATTGGTGGAAACACCTAATGGTGAAAACAAAGCATAAGAAGAACATGTTACTAAGAGAAGAATACAAATCATCTGTTTGATAAAGTAAATGAATCATGATGTATCGTGCAAAGCATTAATTATTCAAGACAACAAATGTATCGTGCAAAGAAGTAATAATTTATGACGACAAATGTATTGTGCAAAGCATTAATAAGTAACGACAACTATTGTTTTGTGCAGAGCATTATAAAAATCACGACAACAAATGTATTGTGCAGAGCATTAATAAGTAACGACAACTATTGTTTTGTGCAGAGCATTATAAAAATCACGACAACAAATGTATTGTGCAGAGCATTAATTTTTGAAGATGACAAATTTATTATTTAAAGTATTAAACCTAGTGTACTGGCAAATGGACTTCATAATGTCTGTAAGACATAAAGTGCCTTTAACAAAACTATTTTGATAGAAGAAGTAAATATATAAGCTTATGTGATGTAGGCATTTCTATAACTTACACTGGCAAGAAAGTCATCACAATAACCTTTAACAAGCACACATTCTCCCATTTACATGTGAGACAGGAGACATCTGGACGTCACACTGATGTTGCCATATTCTGACATCAAATCAAATAGTTATTGAAGTTACTGATTGTTTTATGCCAGTATTAAGTAAATAACCGGAGAAAAATAATCCGTTATCCATAAGGAGTTTGTATGTGAAATAGGAAATAGGAAAATGTGAAATTCATTACCTCACACGGACACTCATAATGAAAGTTTTAGTCCATACTCACCTCTGTAAACCTAAAGCTGGGAGACACGCCCTGTATCGAGTTTATTGTCAGGGGCAGATCCTTAAGATTACGTATCAGTTTACACATATCATTATATATGTGAACAACAGCCGTGTTCTGTTCCTCGCCCGTCCCGTACGGCAATGGGTAGGTGGGGCCTATCAGTTTGACTGGCAGGTGTAGAAGGTTATCTACATGACCCCCCTGGTAATGAACGACAGAGGGCTGGAGACCAGCATGTCTGTATACAAGAAAACATTAGAATATGATAGAGAGACATATTTGTAAGTATGACATTTGTTTTTCCCCTTCTGATGGGAGAAGTACACATAACAAATTAAGTTAAACAATGTTTCACAAACTATAAGGTCATGGCGTCCATGTCGAGCCTATTACAAATGTTCAGATTTTTTATTTGACCAACACCAATCTCAAGAGCTACTAAATTAATGTCTTTAACAGTGGGGGATGCATGTCACAGTGGAGAACGGACATGACCTATATTTCATCGAAAGTAGGTCACAGCAACCCGAAGTTTTGCAAATGATGTTGGATCCATATAATGAACATTCTGGTGGAGTTTAGTGAAAATCCTGCAAGTAACGATGAAGATACGTGTATTAAGAAACGAAAATCGGATGGACGAACAGAGGGATGAACAAACTGACACACACACACCCGGACGACATTGTGATTGCTAAGTAGAGATCCGTAAACGGACTCAACAAAAATAAAAGAATGGATTATTTTTATATATAATTATATACATATTTTTTTTTTTCTTCCTCAGTTTGAATATTATAATAGCATAATAGCCTCTCCATTAAGTGATACACAAATACACTTTCTTCTTTCACATTAATTTAGTGTCAGGGCTGTACAAATAATTTGTTTAGCCACTAGTCCGGGACTAGTCACCCTGTCAAAAGTGACTAGTCCCAAAAAAATAGTGACTAGTCCCAAAAAATGGACACAAGTCCTGAATTCTTTCGATTTCTCAATATGTTCAAACTGCGTCTTGTATACTCATTACAATTAATTATACACAGTAAAGGAAACAATCCTTATTTACTCTTCAGACAATTAATGTATGTTTCAGTGGTATAGATTGTAGACTGTCATTGGGTGAAAAAGTAGCAACAGTAAGAATCACATCTGCATTTTTAAATTTCAATATAGATATTGAGTTTCATATTACAGTTTATTTAATAGAGAGAAAAAAAGTCATAACTTTATATAAGTAGGGGCTAAATTCTAAATTTTTCCTCTTTTCATTTTTACTTTCACTTTCGCTTTCCTATTTTCCTTTTTTTAACACTGAAAAAGTTCAACAAACTCATTTTGAAATGTAAACATTAGCACTGCCAAATACGAAATCAAACTGATTATGTATATCAGTTTGTTTTGTTTTTATTTCATTTTTTTGACAACTCAATTCTTCGAACGTAATTAGTACACTAACTATGCACAAACCGTTACCCCACCCGCCTTTCATGTCTGTTACAATTACGCTCAACATTACACTGAGAAACAATAAAAAAAGCACACCTACCATTTCATATCGAACATACTTCCATTATCAAAAGTCCTTAGTTTCGTTACTCATCGAAAGATTGCCGACAAATCGGCCTGATTGCTAATTAATCAACGTGTTGTGTTGTTTCAGTGTATCGCCATTTTCAGCTCACCATGTGACGAACAGGTAATCACGTGACGAACATGTGTTTTACCTGTAGTAGTCGTTTCATTGGCTAGAGGGTCTGGATTAAAATAGACAATGCCGACTGTCAATAAAGTAATTTGGAGGCGGGACTTCCGGCATGGTTGATTGTTGATAAAACTGCCCGGGGTAATCGCTGATCGCCGCTGTGGATGCTCATTGCATTACATAAGCGAGTGTAATTAAAGGATTACATTGAGAAGTGTGCTGGGGTTGTTTTATGACAGGTGGCCGACATTGTTAATTGGACAAATCTGGGATCCTGGACTAAAATCTTTCAAACAGTTACACGCCCAACCTTCTCTTTTTGTAAAATTGGACTAGTCTGGGACTGACATCTTTGAAAAAGTGACACGCCCGACTTTGGTTTTGGACTAGTCCCGGGCTTCGGGCTATAGGATTTGTACAGCCCTGAGTGTTTGTAAAAACCAAAAACAATAACTCTTTACAGTGCAAGTCATTCACTAAAAACATAATTGCATATTTTTTATTGAATTGAATAACTGCATTTTTAGCCTATTCAAATACATGCGAGTGCAAGTAATTAAGACATCACGTCTCAAGAAATTGTTAAAATTACTGAGCTTACCTTTGAAGAATATATTTAATGACAACCTCACACACAACGTGTTTTTGAGCCATTGTGGCATTTTCCGCCCATAAAACAGCTTCACAAATACCGCCATCTTGAAACCGTCGCAATTCTGATTTGTTACCCCAAAACTTTCTAAACTCTTCAGCCTAAAACAAGGGAATATTGTAATAGTTTTATTCTATATGAATCTAGGTAATCAAACAGTATGCAAACATGTATGTATGGGGGTAAACGTCACTTTTAACAATCTTCCAGTCATATCGACCGTGTCTGCAGGTGGCACTCAATGCTCAACTTTATGGTGCTGCCACATTGGCACACCACACCATAGAAACATGTCATGTACTATACCCCACCCAGTCATATCGACCCTGTCTGCAGGTGGCACTCAATGCTCAACTTTATAGTGCTGCCACATAGGCACACCACACCATAGAAACATGACATGTACTCTACCCCACCCAGTCATATCGACCGTGTCTGCAGGTGGCTCTCAATGCTCAATTTTATAGTGCTGCCACACTGGCACACCACACCATATAAACATGACATGTACTATACCCCACCCAGTCATATTATACTGACAGCGGGATGACCAGTCAAGCAAGGAAGCTACTAGTACCATATTTATGAAGTCTGTGGTGTGACATGGCAGGGGATTAAACCCTTGACCTCCCACAAAGCCACCATGGTTTGTGGGAAAGCCACCATGGTTTGTGGGAGGTCAATATGTTGTGAAACAAATGACCAATTTTGAATTACTACTCAGGTTGATTTATATCACAATTAAACTATATTCAACATTTCCCCCTCACAGTGTACCATATTATGCTGAATAATTGTACATTTGTATATGTCCTCCTCCCATAAAAACATTGTATGTATGTACTGAGTAATATCGCTTTTAACAATGAAAATTTCAATACCTTTTTCAAAAATTAAAGACAGTTATCACGCTTTTTTCCCAACAAAATGACCATGCTAAGGAGTCTTCACAAGTTTTAGAAAAGCTGAAACTATCACTGAGGGTGATGAATACCCATGATTTTTTATCAGTTGTTATGTGTGTATAAAGTTTGAGAATAACCCAAAACTTTTGAGGAATGCAGGTTACAAAAATGTGTTGCACTGAAGGTGATAATTACCCCCGCAAACAATTTTTTAGTAAGATCAAGGGCAATAACTCTGCATGGCATTGACCGAGTCACACCAAAATTGTGTCACGTACATTTACACTTCATGTTTATCACGTACACAAAGTTTTAATTCAATATCTTCAAAAGTGTAAAAGTAGTTCACTCCCCAAGATTGCATATGCTAAATAAAGCAATGTTTACTATGTGCAAGGGCAATAACTCTGCATGGAATTGACTGAGCCGCACCAACATTGTGCCACACACATCTACACTTCATGATGCACATGTACACAAAGTTTCAATTCAATATCTTAATAACTGATGAAGTAGTTCGCTCCACAGTATTGCATATACTGAATAGCCATTTTGACTAAGTTCAAGAACAATAACTCTGCATGGCATTGACAGAGCCGAAGAAAGATTGTGTCACGCACATATAAACTTCATTTAGATCAAGTATACAAAGTTTCCATTCAATATCTTGAAAACTGTAGAAGTTCGCTCCACAAAATTGCATATGCTGAATATAGAAATTCTGACTGAAGTGCAAGGGCAATAACTCTGCATGGAATTCAGTGAGCCACAACAAAATGTATGTCATGCACATCTACACTTCATGTTGATCATGTATACAAAGTTTCAATTCAATATCTTGAAAACTGTAAAAGAAGTTCATTCCACAAGATTGCATATGCTGAATATAGCAATTTTGACTAAGTGCAAGGGCAACAACTCTGCATGGAATTGAGCGAGCCACACCAAAATTGTGTCACGCACATCTACACTTCATGTTGAACATGTATACAAAGTTTCAATTCCACATCTTTTAAACAGTAGAAGTAGTTCTCTCCACAAGATTTAACAGACCGACCGACGGACAGACCGCCCGCCGCATTGACTCCTATATACCCCCTCTCTCCTCTCTCCACTATCTAACCTGTGCATCATCAGCAGACGGTCCCTTATCCAGCACACTGAAGGCGAACTCTGTGTCGAGTAACAAACCAAATGTCAGCTTATCAACCTCCTTATGGCCCGGCGCACTCTGTTTGACATCCCACTAGAATATATCAGCATATCTGATTGATGATGTTATTTGGATATAATTATAGAAAGAAACAACCTGATAAAAATGTATCCATAGTCAGTAAATTATCGAAAATAAATTATTTCACAATTCCAATAAAATACAACTGGATACATATATTTTCATTAATTACAATTCACGTAATAAATATAGTAGTAGATAAACAGTTAACAATCCTTACCGGGATTGGGGACTAAATTGTGAAAATAGCTAGAGGTTGACATAATTTTGTTCTTCAGGTAGCCGTGTTTTGTTTCAATTAAAATCAATTCTATCAGCAGTGACGTTTTTATTCCATTAACATTTGTTGGGTGCTATGTCGACTGCCTATTATCTTTTTCAGCACTCTCCATTTTGAAGAGTTCATAGCACATAATAACTAGAACTATCACTGAAGGTGATGAATACCCCCACTTAAATTCAAAGTCAAACAAAGGGCCATAATTCTGTAATAAAATAGGCAATCAATAATGGGTGATGTAGGGGGACATAGGCAATCAATAATGGGTGATGTAGGGGGACATAAGGTTATCTGACAGCTTTTATGTGTATATGAAGTTTGGGAACAACCCATTCAAAACTGTTTGAGGAATGCAAGTAATAAAAACCCGTTACGTGACAGGATAGGACGCAACGGATTTGATTCCTATACAGCCCCCACTTCACTTTGTGGTAATGTTTTGCCTGATATTGTAACAATGATTCCTCACAGGTTTGTGGTACTATTCACGATAGGAGGACACACTGCTGAACTTGCAGTGGTGGTACTACTCACGATAGGAGGGGCACACTGCTGAACTTGCATTGGTGGTACTACTCACGATAGGAGGGGCACACTGCTGAACTTGCAGTGGTGGTACTACTCACGATAGGAGGGGATACTGCTGAACTTGCAGTGGTGGTACTACTCACGATAGGAGGGGCACACTGCTGAACTTGCAGTGGTGGTGCTACTCACGATAGGAGGGGATACTGCTGAACTTGCAGTGGTGGTACTACTCACGATAGGAGGGGCACACTGCTAAACTTGCAGTGGTGGTGCTACTCACGATAGAAGGGCACACTGCTGAACTTGCAGTGGTGGTACTACTCACGATAGGAGGGGCACACTGCTGAACTAGTAATGGTGGTACTACTCACGATAGGAGGGGGACACTGCTGAACTTGCAGTGGTGATACTACTCACGATAGGAGGGGCACACTGCTGAACTTGCAATGGTGGTACTACTCACGATAGGAGAGGGACACTGCTGAACTTGCAGTGGTAGTACTACTCACTATAGGAGGGGACACTGCTGAACTTGCAGTGGTGGTACTACTCACGATAGGAGGGGCACACTGCTGAACTTGCAGTGGTGGTACTACTCAAGATAGGAGGGGCACACTGCTGAATTTGCAGTGGTGGTACTACTCACGATAGGAGGGGCACACTGCTGAACTTGCAATGGTGGTACTACTCACGATAGGAGGGGACACACTGCTGAACTTGCAATGGTGGTACTACTCACGATAGGAGGGGACACTGCTGAACTTGCAGTGGTGGTACTACTCACGATAGGAGGGGGACACTGCTGAACTTGCAGTGGCGTAACCACTCACGATAGGAGGGGCACACTGCTGAACTTGCAGTGGCGGTACTACTCACGATAGGAGGGCCACACTGCTGAACTTGCAGCGGTGGTACTACTCACGATAGGAGGGGACACACTGCTGAACTTGCAGTTGTGGTACTACTCACGATAGGAGGGGACACACTGCTGAACTTGCAGTGGTGGTACTACTCACGATAGGAGGGCCACACTGCTGAACTTGCAGTGGTGGTAGTACTCACGATAGGAGGGGCACACTGCTGAACTTGCAGTGGTGGTACTACTCACGATAGGAGGGGGACACTGCTGAACTTGCAGTGGTGGTACTACTCACGTGAGAGGGGGACACTGCTGAACTTGCAGTGGTGGTACTACTCATGATAGGAGGGGACACTGCTGAACTTGCAGTGGTGGTACTACTCACGATAGGAGGGGCACACTGCTAAACTTGCAGTGGAGGTACATCTCACAATAGGAGGGAAAGACTGCTGAACTTGCAGTGGTAGTACTACTCACGATAGGAGGGGCACACTGCTGAACTTGCAGTGGTGGTACTACTCACGATAGGAGGGGCACACTGCTGAACTTGCAGTGGAGGTACTACTCACGATAGGAGGGCCACACTGCTGAACTTGCAATGGTGGTACTACTCACGATAGGAGGGGCCGACTGCTGAACTTGCAGTGGAGGTACTACTCACGATAGGAGGGCCACACTGCTGAACTTGCAATGGTGGTACTACTCACGATAGGAGGGGCCGACTGCTGAACTTGCAGTGGTGGTACTACTCACGATAGGAGGGGCACACTGCTGAACTTGCCGTGGTGGTACTACTCACGACAGGAGGGGACACTGCTGAACTTGTAGTGGTGGTACTACTCACTATAGGAGGGGACACTGCTGAACTTGCAGTGGTGGTACTACTCACGATAGGAGAGGCACACTGCTGAACTTGCAATGGTGGTACTACTCACGATAGGAGGGGACACTGCTGAACTTGCAGTGGAGGTACTACTCACGACAGGAGGGGCACACTGCTGAACTTGCAGTGATGGTACTACTCACAATAGGAGGGGCACTGCTGAACTTGCAGTGGTGAAACTACTCACGATAGGAGGGGACACTGCTGAACTTGCAGTGGTGGTACTACTCACGATATGAGGGCCACACTGCTGAACTTGCAGTGGTGGTACTACTCACGATAGGAGGGGCACACTGCTGAACTTGCAGTGGTGGTACTACTCACGATAGGAGGGGTACACTGCTGAACTTGCAGTGGTGGTACTACTCACGATAGGAGGAGGACACTTCTGAACTTGCAGTGGTGGTACTACTCACGATAGGAGGGGACACTGCTGAACTTGCAGTGGTGGTACTACTCACGATAGGAGGGGCACACTGCTGAACTTGCAGTGGAGGTACTACTCACGATAGGAGGGGCACACTGCTGAACTTGCAGTGGTGGTACTACTCACGATAGGAGGGCGACACTGCTGAACTTGCAGCTGTTGTACTACTAACGATAGGAGGGGGACACTGCTGAACTTGCAGTGGTGGTACTACTCACGATAGGAGGGGACACTGCTGAACTTGCAGTGGAGGTACTACTCACGATAGGAGGGGCACACTGCTGAAGTTGCCGTGGTAGTACTACTCAAGATAGGAGGGGCACACTGCTGAACTTGCAGTGGTGGTACTACTCACGTGAGAGGGGGACACTGCTGAACTTGCAGTGGTGATACTACTCACGATAGGAGGGGACACTGCTGAACTTGCAGTGGAGGTACTACTCACGACAGGAGGGGCACACTGCTGAACTTGCAGTGATGGTACTACTCACAATAGGAGGGGCACTGCTGAACTTGCAGTGGTGATACTACTCACGATAGGAGGGGACACTGCTGAACTTGCAGTGGTGGTACTACTCACGATATGAGGGCCACACTGCTGAACTTGCAGTGGTGGTACTACTCACGATAGGAGGGGCACACTGCTGAACTTGCAGTGGTGGTACTACTCACGATAGGAGGGGCACACTGCTGAACTTGCAGTGGTGGTACTACTCACGATAGGAGGGGGACACTGCTGAACTTGCAGTGGTGGTACTACTCACGATAGGAGGGGCACACTGCTGAACTTGCAGTGGTGGTACTACTCACGATAGGAGGGGCACACTGCTGAACTTGCAGTGGTGGTACTACTCACACGATAGGAGGGGAACACTGCTGAACTTGCAGTGGTGGTACAACTCACGATAGGAGGGGCACACTGCTGAACTTGCAATGGTGGTACTACTCACGATAGGAGGGGCACACTGCTAAACTTGCAGTGGTGATACTACTCACACGATAGGAGGGGGACACTGCTGAACTTGCAGTGGTGGTACTACTCACGATAGGAGGGGCACACTGCTGAACTTGCAGTGGTGGTACTACTCACGATAGGAGGGGCACACTGCTGAACTTGCAGTGGTGGTACTACTCACGATAGGAGGGGGACACTGCTGAACTTGCAGTGGTGGTACTACTCACGATAGGAGGGGCACACTGCTGAACTTGCAGTGGTGGTACTACTCACGATAGGAGGGGCACTCTGCTGAACTTGCCGTGGTGGTACTACTCACGATAGGAGGGGCACACTGCTGAACTTGCAATGGTGGTACTACTCACGATAGGAGGGGACACTGCTGAACTTGCAGTGATGGTACTACTCACGATAGGAGGGGCAGACTGCTGAACTTGCAGTGGTGGTACTACTCACGATAGGAGGGGACACTGCTGATCTTGCAGTGGTGGTACTACTCACGATAGGAGGGCCACACTGCTGAACTTGCAGTGGTGGTACTACTCACGATAGGAGGGCCACACTGCTGAACTTGCAGTGGTGGTACTACTCACGATAGGAGGGCCACACTGCTGAACTTGCAGCTGTTGTACTACTAACGATAGGAGGGGGACACTGCTGAACTTGCAGTGGTGGTACTACTCACGATAGGAGGGGACACTGCTGAACTTGCAGTGGAGGTACTACTCACGATAGGAGGGGCACACTGCTGAACTTGCAATGGTGGTACTACTCACGATAGGAGGGGACACTGCTGAACTTGCAGTGGTGGTACTACTCACGATAGGAGGGGCACACTGCTGAACTTGCAGTGGTGGTACTACTCACGATAGGAGGGGCACACTGCTGAACTTGCAGTGGTGGTACTACTCACACGATAGGAGGGGAACACTGCTGAACTTGCAGTGGTGGTACAACTCACGATAGGAGGGGCACACTGCTGAACTTGCAATGGTGGTACTACTCACGATAGGAGGGGCACACTGCTAAACTTGCAGTGGTGATACTACTCACACGATAGGAGGGGGACACTGCTGAACTTGCAGTGGTGGTACTACTCACGATAGGAGGGGCACACTGCTGAACTTGCAGTGGTGGTACTACTCACGATAGGAGGGACACACTGCTGAACTTGCAGTGGTGGTACTACTCACGATAGGAGGGGGACACTGCTGAACTTGCAGTGGTGGTACTACTCACGATAGGAGGGGCACACTGCTGAACTTGCAGTGGTGGTACTACTCACGATAGGAGGGGCACTCTGCTGAACTTGCCGTGGTGGTACTACTCACGATAGGAGGGGCACACTGCTGAACTTGCAATGGTGGTACTACTCACGATAGGAGGGGACACTGCTGAACTTGCAGTGGTGGTACTACTCACGATAGGAGGGGCAGACTGCTGAACTTGCAGTGGTGGTACTACTCACGATAGGAGGGGACACTGCTGATCTTGCAGTGGTGGTACTACTCACGATAGGAGGGCCACACTGCTGAACTTGCAGTGGTGGTACTACTCACGATAGGAGGGGACACTGCTGATCTTGCAGTGGTGGTACTACTCACGATAGGAGGGGCACACTGCTGAACTTGCAATGGTGGTACTACTCACGATAGGAGGGGCACACTGCTGAACTTGCAGAAGCGTGATCCGCTGTCCCAGGCCTTTCTGCAACATCTCGCACAACATTGGAAGACACGTGTACACAGTATGGCCATTGTAATCAAGGCTGCGTTGTCCCAAGTCTAACTTCTGCACAGTTGACTCCAAGGCTTCTAATGGGCGTATGCTACAAGGTATAATATCATGATTACATGGGCAGATGCTACAAGGTATAATATCATGATTACATGAAGTATATTAGTTATTAACAACTTAATATATTTTATCATTTAAATATTTCATAGTGAACAGTAAAAGTAGCTATATAGTTAGTCAAAACAATTAGAATGTATGGTTCCCAAAACAAGAAACACAAGTAGCTGATTGCCCGCACCCTCTCTATTTACTCAAGAGCACAGACATAATATAGAGATTATTTAACTGGTGGGATCGATTATAGGGAAATCCTTCACGAGTGGTAGACGTGTGGTTCTTTTCACGAACGAGCGCACGCGAACAAAGCACGTCTACCATCAAGTGAAGGATTACCCAATAATCGATCACAGCAGTTAAATAATCTATTTATTACATTTTAAATTACATTTTTGCAAACAAATATTGGCTTTATCGAATGTTATCAACACCTTGTTGACGTCACGACTCAACAACGTTAGTTATTGTGTTCTAAGTTAGCAACGTTAGTTATTATTGTGTTCTGAGTTAGTTATTAATATTTAGCGATTAGGAATGAATCCGATCTGTGCTCAGTGACTATTTTTCTCAAATCATCAGGTCAACTAAAATAATGTGTGATTCCAGTTACATAGTGGGAAAACTTAAGGAAGGTCGATAAAACATATTTTTTATTACGGATCTTATCTGTTACTTCCTCTATCGAGTTTAATAGTGTTTATAAAAAAAACTAATCTTTTCTAATGCTGTCAAAATGACGACACTTCTAAAAACGAGAAGCCATCATCCAGGCAATGCATTGTCATCAGAAATACTTTTCCACAATGTATTGATGATCGTACAAACAGAGCTGAAAGCGTCTCAGAAACGGAATTAACTTGACTGGAGTTGCATCTCTGTATGAGTAAGATGATTTGCCAAGTACTTTCATGCTGTTTACCGAAAAAAGAGGAGAAAAATAGGGTCGTCATAAATGGCCCAAATGTCGAATGGGTATAACCCAGTACCATACATCTTATTTTATTTGGTAGCCCATTGGATAGCATGTTCAACTCTGAATCTGGAAATCCAAGGGTTCGAGCCTCACTGTCGCCACAGGGTGTCTTCAGTGTGTCCTTAGGCAGGACACTTCTCTTAGCCTTGTCTGTTGGACTGAGACATAAACCGGGCGGTCCTGTGTATCAAAATTGATCCTTCATGCACATTAAAGATCCATAGGAATCGTATTTGACAGTAAGACAGGGCTCCAAGAAAATTAAAATTGGGGAATAGCCCAGGGCAAATAGATTTCAAAAGTCCACTTGCCCTGACTGATAAGTCACTTGCCCTGATTTTTTTAAACTTGCCCCGAAATTATTATTACCAATGAATAGTTGCCGGTACATTTTTTTGTCGATATTGAATGTTTTGCTTTTTTACTTTGTTTTATTTAATTAATTAATAATACACAAGTGATTAGAATCAAACTATAAGGTTCTATTTTCCTTTTATTTATTCATTGCATCACATAACTAAAAATATTATTTTCTTTTAAAGTTTTAGGATCGCGCCGCAAATCACGTCAAAACCGTTCCGTGTCCCGCAAATTAAACCATCTAAAACAGATACAGACTTGCTATTTAGAAAAAGATTATACAGCAATTCATCAAAAAAAGGTATATTACAACGAAATTTACTCCAAACTGTTAATATTCGAGTGATCTTTCTTCTTCTGTCCAACGTGACAAATTTGCGTGAATATGAAAGCTGTAATGCTATTGGTTCAAATCATGTAATCAACCAATGAAATGCGCGCTTTCAAATTGATGAACTTTAATAAAGGGAGATAATTTTCAACAAATACGGCTGCAAATTACACGCAATAAAACTAAATTTCTGGTTGGATTTTTGACTGCCCCGAGATTTTTTTAGACTAGCCCGACGGGCAACCATTTTTGAAAGAGAGACTAGCCCGGATTCAGATTGGACTAGCCCCAGGCGTCGGGCTATCCTATTCTTGGAGCCCTGAGTAAGAGTAGGGCAGAGTTCCCGGGCTCCTAAATATCATTCCCCTCACTCTGGGGCGGCTCAAAATAACCGCAACAATGTGTTGATGAGCCGTTACACAACAATGTGTTGATGAGCCGTTACACAACAATGTGTTGATGAGCCGTTACACAACAATGTGTTGATGAGCCGTTACACAACAATGTGTTGATGAGCCGTTGCACATCAATGTGTTGATGAGCCGTTACACATCAATGTGTTGATGAGCCGTTGCACAACAATGTGTTGATGAGCCGTTGCACAACAATGTGTTGATGAGCCGTTGCACAACAATGTGATGATGAGCCGTTGCACAACAATGTGTTGATGAGCCGTTGCACAACAATGTGTTGATGAGCCGTTGCACAACAATGTGTTGATGAGCCGTTGCACAACAATGTGTTGATGAGCCGTTACACAACAATGTGTTGATGAGCCGTTACACAACAATGTGTTGATGAGCCGTTGCACATCAATGTGTTGATGAGCCGTTGCACATCAATGTGTTGATGAGCCGTTGCACAACAATGTGTTGATGAGCCGTTGCACAACAATGTGTTGATGAGCCGTTGCACAACAATGTGATGATGAGCCGTTGCACAACAATGTGTTGATGAGCCGTTGCAAAACAATGTGTTGATGAGCCGTTGCACAACAATGTGTTGATGAGCCGTTGCACAACAATGTGTTGATGAGCCGTTGCACAACAATGTGTTGAAGAGCCGTTGCACAACAATGTGTTGATGAGCCGTTGCACAACAATGTGTTGATGAGCCGTTACACAACAATGTGTTGATGAGCCGTTACACATCAATGTGTTGATGAGCCGTTACACAACAATGTGTTGATGGGCCGTTACACAACAATGTGTTGATGAGCCGTTACACAACAATGTGTTGATGAGCCGTTACACATCAATGTGTTGATGAGCCGTTAAACAACAACGTCTTGATGAGCCGTTACACAACAATGTCTTGATGAGCCGTTACACAACGTGTTGATGAGCCGTTACACAACAATGTGTTGATGAGCCATTACACAACAATGTGTTGATGAGCCGTTACACAACAATTCGCTCATACAAACAGTTGTGCTGAATCATGCCATATGTGTGTGTGTAAAACTGGAAGAAATTAAACATTTAATCCTTGTATGAAACTTCTGTTAAAGAGAGAAACATTGATTACAAATAACAGATGTTGCAGAGCTTGAATTTAGTATGAAAAGTAGACAAACATACTGAAATATATGGTCAAATTTGAGGCAGAATGGTATCTTTTTCATGAAGAGTTTATCAAAGCTATCAACAGATTTGTCTTCTAACATTGTCATAGCCAGGGCAGCCTCGTGTTTCACCTGTAATAGATTATCTACATGACATATCTGCAATCTCAAACAATCACCATATAATTATATATACTAAAGGAAAAAAGAAACGAACTCTGTTTTAATAATCAAATATCTTGTATTTAACTAAAAACAATCATTTTATTTCAATACACAGTATTTAGGTTTCCTATTAATATTCCATTAGTTTTGAGTGAATCCGAGTGTCAGATAAATGTTCATAAGCGAAACCAAGCATTACGTCAGGTATTAAACCAAGCATTAAGCCAGGTAACCAAGCGTAACGTCAGGTAACCAAGCATTACGTCAGGTAACCAAGCATTACGTCAGGTAACCAAGCGTTATGTCAGGTAACCAAGCGTTACATCAGGTAACGTGGGCAGCAATCACTAGTAATGTAGTCAGTTAGAAATGGTCTTGGCACATATTCGGTCGTTAGGAGGACCCCTTATGTTCACAGTGGTTTCATGGCATATTTTACTGGGGTGCGGAAGCACTGATGTAGGTGCTTGAGCCGAAAATATGCATCATCCTGGTGTGGACGTCCTTGTTTTGATTGGTGGAAACAGTCTCTCTCAGAGGTTGAAATAGTCTTGTTATAGTGCATTTATACATGCCAAGATGGTCAGGCACCATACCCTGCGGAACTCTGTTTAACAGCTATTTGACGGCTTCTTCACGCTGCTCTTTACGTAAACGTTGCATAAAGAAAACGATACCGAATTTGACAAAACCCCTGGATTCTTGATAAATGATGTTGTGCGACAAAATTAAGGCTGAAAGTGGCATGTGTTCCCGACAGCATATGTTACGACCCGTGTATCTGTTAAATTTTGCATTGCATGCTTTACTTAAGAGTAATTTTCTATAGAAAGTATGGTGGAGGTACTGGTGGAGACTTTCAATCACTGGTAAATTAACAATAGATTATTTTATTTTAACAAATAAAATGTCAAATATACTGCCCCTAAAAAAGGTGTTTTTCCTTTTTCTTTAAGTTTATAAGGCATCATAGCGCGCAGTAAACAACATTAATTTTATACTAAAAGGAGTAAATCAGGCCTTTTCTAGAAGAATCTAATATTGAGTGACTGCTTCTAATATTGAGTGATTACGTCTAATATTGAATGATTGCATCTAATATTGAGTGATTGCATCTATTATTGAATGATTATGTCTAATATTATGAGACTGCATGCAATATTGAGTGATTGCGTCTAATATTTAGTGATTGCGTCTAATATTGCATGATTGCAACTTATATTGAGTGATTGCATCTATTATTGGGTGATTATGCCTAATATTAAGAGACTGCATGCAATATCGAGAGATTGCATCTAATATTGAGTGATTGCGTCTAATATTGAATGATTGATCTAATATTGAGTGATTGCATCTATTATTGAGTGATTACGTCTAATATTAAGACTGCATGCAATATTGAGTGATTGCGTCTAATATTGAGTGATTGCGCCTAATATTGAATGATTGCATCTAATATTGAGTGATTGCATCTATTATTGAGTGATTATGTCTAATATTAAGAGACTGCATGCAATATTGAGGGATTGCATCTAATACTGAGCGACTGCTTCTAATATTGAGCAACTGCTTCTTATATTGAGTGATTGCATTTAATATGTTGAGTGATTGAATCTAATATTGTGTGATTGCATGTAATATTTAGTTATTGCATCTAATATTGTAGCGACTGCTTCTAATATTGAGTGACTGCTTCCAATAGTGAGTGATTGCGTCTGATATTGAGCGATTGAGTCTGATATTGAGTGATTGCATCTATTATTGAGTTATTATGTCTAATATTAAGAGACTGCATGTAATATTGAGCGATTGTGTCTGATATTAAGAGACCGCATCTAATATTGAGTGATTGCATCTATTATTGAGTTATTATGTCTAATATTAAGAGACTGCATGTAATAATGAGTGATTGCATCTGATATGGAGTGATTGCATCTAATATTGAGTGATTGAATCTAATATTGAGTGATTGCATCTAATATTGAATTATTGCATCTAATAGTGTAGTGACTGCTTCTAATATTGAGTGATTGCATAGATCTAATAGAGTGACTGCGTCTGATATTGAGTGATTGCATCTACTATTGAGTGATTGCATCTAATAGTGATTGATTGCATCTGATATTGAGTGATTGCATCTAATATTGAGTGATTGCATCTAATAGCGAGTGATTGCATCTAATATTGAGTGATTGCATCTATTATTGAGTTATTAAATCTAATATTAAGAGACTGCATGTAAAATTGAGGGATTGCATCTAATATTGATTGCATCTAATATTGAGTGACTGCTTCTAATATTGAGTGATGCATCTAATAATGAGTGTTTGCATTCAATATTGAGGGATTGCGTCTAATATTTAGGGAATGCGTCTAATATTTAGTGATTGCGTCTAATACTGAGTTACTGCATCAAATAAAATGGTTTTCCTCGCAAACTTTAATGTAAACATTAGATTACAGTATTTCTTGGTTATATTAAGTACTAACCCTATGGAAGGTAGATTTATTCATGGCATAACACATGTTCGTATATCCGGTTTGGTCTGCAAACACTACATCACAATGGCGGTGAAACTCTGACAGTGTGGGCATGTTAGCATCTGTTGTGTTCCTGCATAGTGATATACCATCTACCGTCCAGTCTGACTGTGCTGAAATAAATACCTCGATAGTTACCAATCATTTCCAGTGATTTTATGAGATAACAATATGTCATATTTGCAGACGATTTATTCGTGAATAATAGCACAAGTTTAAAAATACTAACATAAAACTTCGACATTGTCAGATTATATTTCACAATCAACAAAGCCTTGTTTCCTCTATCAATATTGTGTTCAAGTGCTCATTCATTATTTTATTATTATTATATCTTTAAACACGTCAATCTTGATTTTTTTCCTAAATGTGTGACGTCATGTTTGCAATCGTTATTAATAAATATTTGAATAGTTCAAAGCAAATGTATTTCAAATATTACGAATTGTTGGTTTTATTGCACCAATAATATATTTAAACCTATGATAATCATATAATAGGTAATGAAGCGAAATTCTCAAATGTTATTACCTTTCACTTAATTGTATTTAAAGTCAAACTGATACTGGTTTAATAAAGCAAGGTGATAATAGTAGTTTGATAACTACTGTATTTCAACTGCTCTTAAGAAACAAAGTGAGAAAAGTGGCCACTACATACTGTATAAGCATGACTTTAAAAGTTCCTGGTAAACATCATAGAATCGATCAAGACTAGAGGTTTTAGTAAAAAGTCGTCTCCCCCACTGGGGAAAGGGCCATCAATCCGCCAAAATTATTCAACTGGAACACGATAAAGATATGCGCAACTAGGATTGGCAATGATCATCCTTGCCAAGTTTCATGAAATCCGGCCAGGGGTTCAGGAGAACTAGTCCGAAAACAGTATTAAACGTTTAAAGGGCCAAACTCTGCAAAAAAATCATTCAACTGGAACATGGCGATGATATGCATGCAAGCTCGGCTTGGTACTGATCATCCCTACAAAGGTTCATTGAAATCCGGCCAGAGGTTCAGGAGAACTGGTCCGGACAAAGTTTGTGACATACAGACTGACAGACGACAGACAACAGACAGCACAAAAACAATATGTCCAATATGTCTGCCCTCCACAAAGTGGGAGAGACGTAAATATACTTACACAATCTGAGAAATGTGTTCCTCATCACTTGGTAGCTACTCATGTGTGGGTTAAGCTTCTTTTGTGTTAGGAGATATATCACATACATACTCATTATAAACCCACTGAACCCACCGTGGCCCTGAAACACAACAGTGAATGGTATTACATACATACTCAGTATAGTATAAACCCATTGAACCCACCGTGGCCCTGCAACACATGAATGATATCACATACATACTCAGTAAAGTATAAACCCATTGAACCCACCGTGGCCCTGCAACACATGAATGATAACACATACATACTCAGTAAAGTATAAACCCATTGAACCCACCGTGGCCCTGCAACACATGAATGATAACACATACATACTCAGTAAAGTATAAACCCATTGAACCCACTGTGGCCCTGCAACACATGAATGATAACACATACATACTCAGTATAGTATAAACACATTGAACCCACCGTGGCCCTGCAACACATGAATGATAACACATACATACTCAGTAAAGTATAAACCCATTGAACCCACTGTGGCCCTGCAACACATGAATGATAACACATACATACTCAGTAAAGTATAAACCCATTGAACCCACCGTGGCCCTGCAACACATGAATGATAACACATACATACTCAGTAAAGTATAAACACATTGAACCCACCGTGGCCCTGCAACACATGAATGATAACACATACATACTCAGTAAAGTATAAACCGTAAAGTATAAACACATTGAACCCACCGTGGCCCTGCAGCACATGAATGATAACACATACATACTCAGTAAAGTATAAACCCATTGAACCCACTGTGGCCCTGCAACACATGAATGATAACACATACATACTCAGTAAAGTATAAACCCATTGAACCCACCGTGGCCCTGCAACACATGAATGATAACACATACAGACTCAGTAAAGTATAAACCCATTGAACCCACCGTGGCCCTGCAACACATGAATGATAACACATACATACTCCGTATAGTACAAACACATTGAACCCACCGTGGCCCTGCAACACAACAGTGAATGGTATTACAAGCATACTCAGTATAGTATAAACCCATTGAACCCACCGTGGCCCTGCAGCACATGAATGATATCACATACATACTCCGTATAGTACAAACACATTGAACCCACCGTGGCCTTGCAACACAACAGTGAATGGTATTACATGCATACTCAGTAAAGTATAAACCCATTGAACCCACTGTGGCCCTGCAGCACATGAATGATATCACATACATACTCAGTATAGTATAAACCCATTGAACCCACTGTGGCCCTGCAGCACATGAATGATATCACATACATACTCCGTATAGTACAAACACATTGAACCCACCGTGGCCCTGCAACACATGAATGATATCACATACATACTCAGTATAGTATAAACCCATTGAACCCACTGTGGCCCTGCAGCACATGAATGATATCACATACATACTCCGTATAGTACAAACACATTGAACCCACCGTGGCCCTGCAACACAACAGTGAATGGTATTACATGCATACTCAGTAAAGTATAAACCCATTGAACCCACCGTGGCCCTGCAACACATGAATGATATCACATACATACTCCGTATAGTACAAACACATTGAACCCACCGTGGCCCTGCAACACATGAATGATATCACATACATACTCAGTATAGTATAAACCCATTGAACCCACTGTGGCCCTGCAACACAACAGTGAAATTTTTTAATGAAGTTGTGAACATCATTCTTAGCACATATTAGGCCATAAATGACAGTAAATTTTGTTGTTGTACGGGCAGACCATCTCGTATTTCCTGGGTAGAACATGTATACCTCAAGCCATCCATTAAGAATCAACACTTTCTCGCTTGACAAATCGAGCTCCCAGTGTGATTCAAACCCGCAGCTGTGAGAGGTGAGAAAGTTTTAGACGCAGAGAGCAACCTTACTGTGGTCAACGAACACTGGCAATTAGCAACACTCAATGGTTCATTTAGAAAGTGTCCATCAACCTTTTTATAGGTTAGAATCAAAGTCCATGTGATCTGAGAAACAACTGATCCGAAAAATCACCATTCCCCGGATTGCTGTTTTCAGACCTCTTATGTGATTATGTTCACAATTAAGTCTTAATAAAATATATTTAATTGTCTTGAATAAAAAGATGTAAACTTACACTATACACATTTCTTCCATATTTATGTATAGACTTGTTTATAAACACGTTTTTGTGTCTTCTTCCATATATCGCATGTTTGCATAATATTTTAAAACAATATACTTTAGAATTACAATGTTCTTTCATATAAACTTACAACATCCAGTTCTCTCTGTCGTAACCAGACCTTCAACAAGACTATTCCTTCCTTTACTCCTGGAGAGCTGAACTGTAACCGTTGGAGACAGACTTCAGTAGAGTGGGCCGTCACATCCTCCAGTATGCTGTTGTTGTAGAACGGTGTGGGGCAGTCTGAATCACAAGCAGTATTGAGGTTATATCAGTTCTCCAGATAAGACGCGTGTCTGCATAATTGCCCATATTTTTTACCAAAAAGCGCATTAAAGAATAAAATTAATGCAAACAATAACACATTAAACAAGAGGTCACTGACCTTGAAGATCTACTGATAGGTTTTGATAGATAGACCAGCATGTGAAGTTTCATGAAAATCTGTCAAGCAGTTTCAGAGGAATCGAATTGAATTGAATTGGGGTTTTAAGGCGCACCAACACATGAAAAGGTTATATGGCGCCTAACAGGCATGAACATGCCAGGCTCATCTTCCATGTACATCGAGATAAAATATGGAAAATGGGCCTAGAACCTTCTCACCCTGAACTGCAGAGTTGCTGCAAATTCTATTGTAGAAACTCCATTTACGCTGAAGCCACGTTATTGTTTTTCTGCCACTGCGCTTTTGATGCGAGCGAGATAGCACCTGAAACAATGCAGGGATCATGATGAAGACCTTTAATGAACATGAACAAAAAATGATAAAATGAACATGAATTTGGGGGGATTCTACCCCTCTGCCTACCCCTCCAAAGGGATCTGCAGTGGCCCTATTCTTTGCCCCGTGACCAAACGGGGGCCCCTGGGAACCACACGGGCCCAGTTTCAGAGGAGTAGACGCTGAAACTTTTTACTATGTAAACAAAGCTGGCCACTTGCGGCCATGTCAATGTCGAATCAGAACAATTTTTGACAAGGACCAACATCATATCATGCTGATCATTTTAGAAAAAGTCCCATATCAATATCACTTATAGTTTTCAAGAAGTAGTCACTACAAACTTGTTTTTAAAAAATCTATTTTTAGCTTTGGCGGCCATCTTGGATTTCACATCAACTAAATTTTTGCTAGAATCAACTAGACATCATGGGCAACATTCCTGTAAAGTTTCATGAAAATCCATCGTGTTGTTTCAGAAAAGTAGTCGCCTCAAAAAAAAGGTTTACGGACAGAGATATGACGTATGTAGTATAGTGCAGTAGACTAGTTTGTTTACACAGGTAGGCGACGACGTCACACGTCAACAGTATAGTACTGTATACTAGTTTGTTTACACAGGTAGGCGACGACGTCACACGTCAATGTCATATGACGTATGTAGTATAGTACAGTAGACTAGTTTGTTTACACAGGTAGGCGACGACGTCACACGTCAATGTCATATGACTTATGTAGTATAGTAGAGTAGACTTGTTTGTTTACACAGGTAGGCGACGACGTCACACGTCAACAGTATAGTACAGTAGACTAGTTTGTTTACACAGGTAGGCGACGACGTCACACGTCAACGTCATATGACTTATGTAGTATAGTACAGTAGACTAGTTTGTTTACACAGGTAGGCGACGATGTCACACGTCAATGTCATATGACTTATGTAGTATAGTACAGTAGACTAGTTTGTTTACACAGGTAGGCGACGATGTCACACGTCAACGTCATATGACTTATGTAGTACAGTGTCCATTCTAGAAACTCAAAAGTAGGGGGGATTTTCCCCCCTACTTCTGAAAAATAGGGGGGAATTCAAAAATATTGGGGGGATTCTTCAAAACGTATACCAAGGCATATGCCTTCAACTTTATTCTAAAATTGCACGGCTTTACGTTTTTGGTTTCGCCCTCCGCGCTGGTTGTCTGAACTGGGTCTGAATCTACACACTTTTCAGACGATTCAGATGATGGTTGCTCTGATGCTTTAGCCTTAGGTGTTATGAAAAAGTCGGAAATTCGCCTGTTTTTTTTACCCGACATCGTAACAATATTAGTCTGCAAACCGAGATGTTTACTGGTGCTAATTTGTATAATCGTCTGTAGACGAAATTTAAAAGATTGTAAATTTCCGAGAACAATCATAATTTTGCATTTTAATACTAGATAGTATCATGTCTTCAAGAAATAAAATGATTACGATTCTAAAGAATTAAAATAAAGCTCAAAAGAGAAATATTATGTAAATATATTTCGTTCATTGTGGCGAAATTGGTATTACTCATACAACCAGTTGTAAAGGGAGAGAACCGTATAGTACCGAAGGAGTAAACATGCATTGGGTGAGACAGAGGTTTTAGTCAATCGCGAAAGCTACATATTCATGTTTTTAAGCTTTTATTTAAGTTTGTCAGAACTCATATTCTCCATTTTGTCGGATAGTCGCTGGTTCAAAATTATGCGCGCTAATCCCGCATTCCGTGAAAAAACATGCGGGATCTACGAAAAATTGGCGTGAATCCCGCAATCTCGCGTTCTAGAATGGACACTGGTAGTATAGTACAGTAGACTAGTTTGTTTACACAGGTAGGCGACGACGTCACACGTCAATGTCATATGACTTATGTAGTATAGTACAGTAGACTAGATTGTTTACACAGGTAGGCGACGACGTCACACGTCATATGACTTATGTAGTATAGTACAGTAGACTAGATTGTTTACACAGGTAGGCGACGACGTTACACGTCAACGTCATATGACGTATGTAGTATAGCAATACAGAATCAGAAAATACTAGTGACCATACATGTTTTTGTATAAATTTTATTGTAAGAAAATTAAGGTACTGTAAATATAGTTATATTATTTATTGATAGTTATATAATAAAGGAATATAAAGCCAGGTAGACCGAATGTATAGCCAGGTGGATAAACTCTCCTGTTTTTAATACCGGTTTCCCACACGGCAATTTTTAACTTCGCTATTTTTCTATTTTCTGTAATCAACTCATTGGTAAAACTACAATGCATTAGACAGAAATTTACATCTTCAAAATCAGTTTGCTAAAACTACAATTCATTAGACAGAAATTTACATCTTCTAACTCAGTTTGTAATTTTTCTGATATTCCAACAAGAAACCAGTCTAATGAAAACCTTACCTTGCCCTGTCTGGTCCTCTGTTTCCTGTTGGCCGTGAAACCACTGAGGCCTGACATTGTTCTTTGACACGTGAAACCTGTTAAATTTGAACGTGTCCTTCTCAGGTACAACGTGTACGTGGACGTTCACGGATTTATGACCCTCCACTGAAAACACAATCATAACCAAAATGATGAGCACCTGTTTCAGCCAAACGGTTTTCAGTATTTACATAAATGTGATAATACCCACATAATTATATAACATTGAAACTGCCATTTTTAGTGGTAAATAAAAATGCAACATTTTGTTCAATTTGTTGTTTTCCATTTTAAAATGTCTCACCCAAAATGTTTTTATATGTTGAGAATGCATGAATGTTTCATCTTAAAGGTTTAAGTTTGAATGAAACTTTATTAAAAATTACACTTTTCAACAATTTTGGGGGGAAAAACAATCGCAATCATTTTTTAATATAAAATCTTTACCGGTATTTCTCAACCTACTTTAAATGTGATGTATGTTTTTTTATAACTGAATATTATGTTTCTCCTGAATTATATATTAATATACTGGTGAAAAAGAAACGCAACTCGGGAATTTGTGCTATATATTGTATATACTGCACACTTAATTCCACATAATATTCCAAAGAAATCCCAAAATGTTTTGTAAAAAAAATTTGCAGTTAGAGAAAGGACACATCTGTGATGTTGTAGACGTTTTAATCACAGTACTCTTTGAAACAAGAAATTCATAAATGGTAAAAGTACAGTACTGTATTTAACGTATAGTATGTAAAATTTTGCATCCTAAGTTTGCTCACATGCTTGAGCCAAATGCGTTCTCTGTCAATAATGAAACTTTGTGCTGTGTTACGTGTTGTTTTAGTCTTTTTCTACGTGTTGTTTTAGTCTTTTTTTCAAAAAGGAAAGGTCTTACATAGCCATGTACCATTCGATTAACAGCAGCATATTATACATACTATATATAGCGGAAATTCCCCGAGTTACGTTTCTTTTTCGCTTCAGTATATTTTGCTTAGACTTTAATAGGTACTATTTAAATTCTGTTTTAAAGGGATACATGGCAATCTTGAAGTTTTTTTATCATGCATTCAAAATGAAGTCTCGATTTATTAATTTAGTATAATTTTTACGTTAAACCTGCTTGCATATAATAAATTAACAAGAAATGTGTCCATGGGACACGGATGTCCCCACTGCAAACCATCTGCAATACTGTGAAAGAATACAAACACACAAGAAATATTTACATGTATTTGAAGAAAAAAGTGCTGTCAGGGCTCCAGAAATTGGATAGCCCAACGCCCGGGGCTAGTCAAAATTGAAGTCGGGCTTGAAACAAATTCCATGCAGTTAGCCATTCGGGCTAGTCCAAAAAAATAAAAAGTCCCACTGCCTAAATTACACGATCTGTGTATAACAAACACGCGCCAGTCAGGCACCTGTAATAAAACATCCCCCACATGTTTCATAATCTGTTAATTGCACTCGCTTAGGTAATTCAATAAGCATTCGCCCCGGGCATCGGCGATTTTCAACATCAAAACAAAACATGCTGTAAGTCCATCCTCCAAGAACCTTAATTGACAGTCGGCATTATCCAATCAATTGATGTGTAGTATTTCAACTCGGGTCGATTAGCCAATGAAACCACTTTTTAAAAATACTACTGGTTGATCACATGTTCGTCAAGTAGTCAGCTCAAAATGGCGGTACTGACTCAAACGATTACAAATAGGCCGATACAGAATCGCAATCAGCACAATCACGCCGATTTGTCGGCGACTTTTGATGAATCAAGAGACCATGGACTTTTGATAATGGAAGCATGCTTTATATGAAACTGTGAAAAGCGAAATATATCAATACTTAGAATAACATTTAGAAATTCCTGACTCAGGGGAAAGAACTCCCGCGAAGTGAAATTGATATGTAATATATTTGTGAAAAGAAATGTCGATTTCTTTGTTTTAAACACAGTTATTTTCATATACAGTTAACAGTTTATATTTATTTTCCAATGTATTTTGCCGATTAAAATGCCTTCCTGGAGGAACTGGACTTGAAAACTTGTATCACTGTATACAATTTGTGGGTGGGGTAATGCTAAAAAAAAATAATATCTGTCCTAAATTGTTCCATCTTACCATTGCTACGCTTTCACCCAATGACTACTGCCAACGCAACTTAAACGTACATCAATTGGTTATGAGAAGATAAGAATTACTGAATTTTTAATTTTCTCAGTATTTAATGAATTATAATGAGTATCTGAATCCGTTAAATCAGAATCAGCTTTAACATAAGGAGATGTCATCAGCTGGGTATAAGTAATAGATAGAGTCAGGTCTCAGTGAGCTGGTTCATTTAAATAAATTTTAATAAAACGAGATACGTGAAAGTATTGCCAAATAAGATAAACGTTAAAGTATTGCCAAATAAGATAAACATAAAAGTATTGCCAAATAAGATAAATGATAACTGACAAAGACAAAAACAAACAGACACATTATTTTTAAGGCAAGTGATAAAAAACAGGGTTTCTGACAAAACACCTTAGGACTAGTGAAACAAGAGGCCCAAGAGGGCCTGTGGACGCTCTACTGGCTCAAGATAAAGTTGATGTATAAGGAGCCATAAGTCTTTCAAAAATCATTCAACCAGAACATGGCAATGACAGGTGCAACTAGGCTTAGTACTGATCGTTCTCGCCAAGATCGCTGAAATCTGGCAAAGAGTTCAGAAGAGATTCATCTGGCCAAAGTTTGTGTATTAAAACATTTAAAGGGTCACAACTCTGCCAAAAATCATTCAACCGAAATATGGCGATGATATGCAAAACTAAGCTTGATACTGATCATCCTTGTCAAGTTCCGTCTATATCCAGCCAGGTGTTCAAGAGAACTAGCCCGGAAAAAAATTGTGGTATCAAAAAAATCCTTTAAAGGGCCATAACTCTGACAAATATCTGTAAACCGGAACATGACAATGACATGCACAGCTAGGATTGGTGCTGATCATCCCTGCAAAGTTTCATTGAAATCTGGCGAGGGGTTCAGGACAAGTAGATCAGACAAAGTTTGTGTATTAAAACCTTTAAAGGGAATATGCCAATGATTTGCACAACTAGACATGGAATTGATCATCCCTAAAAAGCTTCGTTTAAATCCGGCCAGATTCAGGAGAACTAGTCAAAGTTTGTGTATTAAAACCTTTAAAGGGCCCCAACTCCGCCAAAAATCATTCAACCGGAACACGGCGATGATGTGCACAACTAGATATAGAATAGATCATCCCTAAAAAGTTTTGTTTAATCCGGCCATGGGTTCAGGAGAACTAGTCAGAACAACGTTTGTGTATTAAAACCTTTAAAGGGCTATAACTCTGCCAAAATCATTCAACTGGAACACGGCGACTATGTACAACTAGGCTTGGAACTGATCATCCCTGCAAAGTTTCAATGAAATCCGGTCAAATGAAGGCCCTTTCATCTTAATGAGGCCAAGATGTAGCATATTTCAGAAAATCAAGGGCCATGACTCCGATGTCAATGGTCAAATCTGGATGGTTTTCGAACTCATCCAAGCTTTCATTGATATTAACAATCTGGTAAAGTTTCTTAAAGATCGGATGAAAGATGAAGGCCCTATCGTCTTAAAGGCAAAATATAGGATTTTTAACTAAATCAAGGGCCATAACCCCACTGTTACTGGTCCGATCTAGCTGGTTTCCGAACTTGACCAAGCTTTCATTGATAGGAACAATCTCATAAAGTTTCATGAAGATCGCATGAAAAATGAAGGCCCTATCATTTTAACGAGGCAAAATATAGCATTTTAACAGAATAAAGGGCCATAACTCATCTGTTACTGGTCCGATCTGGCTGGTTTTCGAAATTGTCTGAGCTGTCATTAATATAAACAATCCGGTAAAGTTTTGTAAAGATCAGATGAAAGATAAAGGCCCTATCAAATTAACAAGGCAAAATATAGCATTTTTAACTAAATCAAGGGCCATAACTCCCCTGTTACTGGTCTGATCTGGCTGGTCTTCGAAATTGTCCGAGCTTCCATTTATATAAACAATCTGGTAAAGTTTGGTAAAGATCGAATGAAAGATAAAGGCCCTATCGTCTTAACGAGTCCAAAATATAGCATTTTTAACTAAATCAAGGGCCATAACTCCGCTGTTAATGGTCCGATCTAGATGGTCGTCGAAGTTGTCCGAGCTTTCATTTATATAAACTATCTGGTAAAGTTTGGTAAAGATTGGATGAAAGATGAAGGCCCTATTGTCTGAATGAGGCAAAATATAGCATTTTTAACTAAATCAAGGGCAATAACTCCGCTGTTGATGGTCCGATCTAGTTGGTTTTCAAACTTGTCCGAGCTTTCATTGATATTAACAATCTGTGCAAGTTTGGTAAAGATCAAATAATAAATGAAGGTGCTAGAGTGTTCACAAGGCTTAATATGGCATTTTTCAGCAAAACAAGGGCCATAACTCCGGTGAAATTATTTCGATCTTGCCGGTTTTCAAACTTGTCCGAGCTTTCATTGATATAAAGACACTGGCAAAGTTAAGTAAAGGTCCGATTAATATTGAAGGCCCTAGAGTGTTCACAAGGCAGAAAATAGCATTTTCCAGAAAAAACAAGGGCCATAACTCTGGTGTTACTGGCCCAATTTAGCTGATTTTCGAACTTGTCCAAGCGATCATTGGTATTAACAATCTGTGCAAGTTTGGTAACAATCAAATAATAAATGAAGGTGTTAGAGCGTTCACAAGGCAGAAAATAGCAATTTTCAGAAAAAACAAGGGCCATAACTCTGGTTTTACTGACCCAATTCAGCTGATTTTCGAACTTGTCCAAGCTATAATTGGTATTAACAATCTGTGCAAGTTTGGTAACGATCAAATAATAAATGAAGGTGCTAGAGTGTTCACAAGGCAGAAAATAGCAATTTTCAGAAAAGACAAGGGCCATAACTCCGGTATTACCAAACCGATTTGGCTGGTTTTCAAACTTGTCCGAGCTTTCATTGATATTAACAATCTGTGCAAGTTTGGTAAAGATCAAATAATAAATGAAGGTGCTAGAGTGTTCACAAGGCTTAATATGGCATTTTTCAGCAAAACAAGGGCCATAACTCTGGTGAAATTTATCCGATCCGGCTGGTTTTCGAACTTGTCCGAGCTTTTATTGATATAAAGACACTGGAAAAGTTTCGTAAAGATTTGATTAATAATGAAGGCCCTAGAGTGTTCACAAGCCAAAAGTTAACGACGGACGACAGACGACGGACGACGGACGGACGACGGACAACTCGCCATCCCATAAGCTCTTCTGGCCTTCGGCCAGTAGAGCTAAAAAACAACAGTGGATTTTCAAGACCCACTAGCCCTGGGCTAGTCCCCTAAAAAAATAATCTTGGAGCACTGGCTTTAACTTCAGCAATAAAAGGTAGATTTGAGGCTGAAAAAACATGCAGATCTTGGTATCGTTTGACGCAACTCCCTTCAGTAGTTTCCAAGTAAAGGCCGAGACATGATTTTTTTACCTTTGACCTTTGAGACATGGACATGATTCTTGTGCGCAACACACCTTCTCAATGTGATGAACATTTGTGTGAAGTTTGACGCAACTCCCTTCAATAGTTTCCAAGTAATGGCTGAGACATGTTTTTTTTCTTGATGTTTTACCTTTGACCTCCAACTGTGACCTTGACCTTTGAGGCACTGACATAATTCGTGCACATGACCCACCTTTATATTGTGATGAACATTTGTTTGAAGTTTGAAGAAATTCCCTTCAGTAGTTTCCGAGGAATGGCTGAGACATGACTTCGGACACACCACATTGCGATTACAATATGTCTCCCTGTTTAGTTTTAATTTGTTCGTCTTCTATCATAAGTTTAAATATATCATTGGTGCATTATTATCATCATTTATCAATACGCACAAACAATTCAAATATACTATTCTTATAATTAATATTAATGACTTTGTTTGTCTGTATGGTGTTTTACGTCATTTTCAACACATGTAAGTTTAATATGACGGACGATTTTTTGTGGTGGAGGCAGACCACCCACTTTTCCTGGGAAGAACCAGTACTGTACACCTCCTGCCATCCGTAAGAATCGACAATATTAATGACTGAACAACTGCATTTTCTAGAAATATCATGCTCTCTTGATTTTAAACAGTGGTGAATTACAAATGTACAAATATGTAATAAACAACGCACCTTTTACAGACACAATCAGCACTGGCTTCAGATGGTTACCGTGGAGATAGGTAAACTTGACATCCTCGATCTGCGGACTCTTCCTCACTGTCATGGCAACCTTACTCAGGTACAAAGCTCGCTTTCTAATGTAGCGCTGATTTAGAAAGTCCTTGGGGTCGAAACTCTCCTTAATACAGAAGACATGATAATATTACGGGGTGTTGAACCTTTCCTACATATAGAAAATATGAAAATAGTATTATGGGGGTCAAAACTCTCCTACATATATGAGAAAATATGAGAACTGCAACTATCACTGAAGGTGATAAATAACCCTGCATTTTGATCAGTTGTTACAGGTATATGAAGTTTAGAACGAAACCGTTTGAGAAATGCAAGTAATAAAAATGTGTTACGTGACACAAAAATGTATTATGCGACGGGACATTACAGACAGCTCGATTCCTATATAGCCCCCATTTCACTTTGTGACAGTTGGGGTATAATAATATTACACAGTGTCAACACTCCTACAACCATATATCTGATTTTTAACTGATTTAATACCACAATATCTGTTTCCTTTATTGATTTTTTTTATCTTTTGATGTCAAATGCTTTAAAATCACTTTTGTTTACATCTATATTTCATAATCAAAGAATTTAAATAATTTAAAATCACACATTCTGTGAAAGCGACTAAAAAGGAAAATTACTGGTACCAATAATTTCCTTTGTTGTCAAAGTTGATAATTGAGCAATACTATAAATCCTATAATGTAGACGACATCTAAAAATAGGAAGTGTGCTTCTATCTGTTGAAAATAATGACGTAACAATATTTCCCATAAAATTCAGATATGATGTCTTACAGAGTCAAAACCATATCAACATCACATGCATGCCATGCACTGATAATGGTACTTAGGCCAAAAAAGGCAAATATGTGGTTCCTATCACATGCTATCAAACACTGGGTAGGTAGGCAGCGAAAATATTTTATATTTTGTCTTTTTATTTTTTACACACTACTTGTAAAACCATATAAACTTGTTAGCTCTACTGGCCAAGGGCCAGCAGAGCTTATGGGTTGGCGAGTTGTCCGCCGTCTGTCCGTCCGTCCGTCGTTAACTTTTGTCTTGTTAGGCCTTCATTTTTCATTCAATCTTTACCAAACTTTAACAGGTTGTTAATATCAATGAAAGCTCGGATAAGTTCGAAAACCAGCCAGATCGGAATAATTTCACCGGAATTATGGCCCTTGTTTTGCTTAAAAATGCCATATTAAGCCTTGTGAACACTCTAGCACCTTCATTTATTATTTGATCTTTACCAAACTTGCACATATTGTTAATATCAATTATAGGTTGGACAAGTTTGAAAATCAGCTAAATTGGGTCAGTAACACCGGAGTTATGGCCCTTGTTTTCTTCTGAAAAATGCCATTTTCTGCCTTGTGAACACTCCAACACATTCATTTATTATTTAATCTTTACCAAACTTGCAGAGATTGTTAATATCAATTACAGCTTGGACAAGTTTGAAAATCAGCTGAATTGGGTCAGTAACACCAGAGTCATGGCCCTTGTTTTTTCTGAAAAATGCTATTTCCTGCATTGTGAACACGCTAGGGCCTTCAATATTAATCGGATCTTTACTTAACTTTGCCAGTGTCTTTATATCAATGAAAGCACGAACAAGGTCGAAAATCGGCAAGATCAAAATAATTTCAACAGAGTTATGGCCCTTGTTTTGCTGAAAAATGCCATATTAAGCCTTGTGAACACTAGCACCTTCATTTATTATTTGATCTTTACCAAACTTGCACAGATTGTTAATATCAATGAAAGCTTGGACAAGTTTGAAAATCAGCTAGCTCAGACCATTAACAGCGGAGTTATTGCCCTTGATTTAGTTGAAAATGCTATATTTTGCTTCGTTAAGACGATAGGGGCTTCATTGATCATCCGATCTTTACCAAACTTTATCAGATTGTTAATATCAATGAAAGCTCGGATAAATTCGAAAACCATTCATATCAGACCAGGAACAGTGGAGTTATGACCCTTGATTTAGTTCAAAATGCTATATTTTGCCTCGTTAAGACTTTATTTTTTATCCGATCTTTACCAAACTTTATCAGATTGTTAATGTCAATAAAGCTCGGTCAAGTTTGAAAACCAGAGAGATCGGACCAGTAACAGTGGAGTTATGGCTCTCGATTTTGTTAAAAATGCTATAATTTGCCTTGTCTTACGATAGGGCCTTCATTTTGCATCTGATCTTTGCCAAACTCTACCAGATTTTTTGACTTTCTTTTTTTTATATTATATTTTTTTTTATGATATATATATATATATATATTTTTTTTTTTTGCTCTATGTTTGACCAGTTGGACCAGTAACAGAGGAGTTATGGCTCTTGATTTAGTTAAAAATGCTATATTTTGCCTCGTTAAGACGATAGGGCCTTCATTTTTCATCTAATCTTTACCAAACTTTACCAGATTCTTTAGTTATGGCCCTTGATTTAGTTGATAAGCTGTATTTTGCCCAAAACTTTCCAAAAAACGTAAATGGCAGTCTCTCACTTCATTTGATGTTATAAGAGCCATGTCAGCCAGTAGAGCGTCCACAGGCCCTCTTGGGAGTCTTGTTTAAATATGTGTTTGTTGATACAGGCACAGAACAGGTAAAAAACATAAATTTAACTTGAAAAAAAAAATAAAAAAAATATTATAATCTTTTACCCCCCTTCTGTTAAGCATAACATATTTAGGGTCGGCCCCTAAAAACTGGGTCGGTCAAGAAACCGAAACCACACCGACTATTGGATGATGCTTAGCTGAGTTCGTATTATTGCTGTCTGGTGATAGAGCTTGCTTTGGGGTGAATTTGTAACCTTCACACAGTTTGAATCACGCCGTCTCTACTGATTATTTGTCATCAGTTTATACATACATGTATAAATAAAATAAAATATGTTTTGCCCCCTTCTTCTACCTACCTAGGACCTTTTTATGTGACTTGACAGGTACTAGCATTAGGCATAGGCAGGAGTGTACTAAGATGTGAATGAGGTCTCACGCTGGTAACTCCTGGTGACAGTCACTTACCTGAGGCAGGAGGAGATCAACATGGGTGTGAGGTCTCACACAGATAACTCTCGGTGACAGTCACTTACCTTAGGCATATGCAGGAGGAGATCAACATGGGTGTGAGGTCTCACACAGGAAACTCCTGGTGACATTCACTTACCTTAGGCATATGCAGGAGGAGATCAACATGGGTGTGAGGTCTCACACAGGTATCAGACAGGTAACTCCCAGTGATAGTAGCATCTGTAGGTGGTATAAACTGGAAACTTCCCTTCATTCTCACATGATTCTTTACTAATGGAACTTGTATTTCACTTTTTTTCAACCATTTTTCATCTTGTAACTAGATAGATAAAATATATTTATTGATTTGGAGGGCATACCAGATATATTTTATTTAAGGGACTGGAGGAGATCTCAAACATTGTGAATGTCTGAAATAGCAACCATCATAATGGTCGTCAACAATTCTTTTTGATTCTCCACTATCTTTTGTGCAGTGTGTTTTTCTCTGTATTTTGGGAACATATTAAAACCCATACAATCAAAATTGGGAATTTTAGTGTGATTTTCCTTAAAATTTGGAAGAAATACACAATTAATTTCATAATTATATCTTTAATACCGTTTACTTTACAGTACACCAAGGTCAACAGAGGCTATAAAAGTGATTCATACTCAATAACTGTCCCACTTTTGCTCTTTCTTTTTTTTCTTCTTCTTTCAATTGGGATTTTTTCCCCTCAAAATTGGGAAAAATATATGTTTAGGGCATTGGGTATATGACCGAATAACAGTCCCCCAAAAAACACTGTTGTAGCATTTATAACTAAGTATTAATTCTTGTGGGTCTTAAGTGTGTGAAAAAACTACTGTCACATCCTTCTCTTTCTAAATTATATATAAATAACAGAAATCTTTTAAAACTAAATAAAGACTTAATCAGTAAAGTAAACACTTAAATAATTATATCAAATAAAATTAGTCTTAATTACGCAAATCAATGAGCCTTATCAATTAATAATGCTAGATTTGTGCAAATTCAAGAGTAGTCATGCATATATATATTTACACATCAAAAATGCCACATTAGGTGTACACTAACATTAGCACTCTTTCCAGTAGCAGTAGCACTCTTTCCAGTTCTGTACTATGATGTTATTGTTTTCATATTGGCCCAAGGCCAAGACAAACTCGGACAATATGAAAACACTTAATTAATGACAATGTTATTAATAAACTTCCATTAATATGGTAGAGTTTTATTTTAATAAAATTATGTTAATTCTCATTTGTTTATAGTAGCATTAATTTCATTTAAAGTGTGATTAGCGAGCGTGAATGATGTAACCAATAAAATCTTGACGTCACTTAAAGCTTGTATTGGCTAGTTCCTTCATATTGGCCTTATTTTTTCATATTGGCCCAGTTTGTGGCATATTAGGTTTAGAGTTTCTAATTACAGTTTAGTTATTTGATGATACCTCAAATTTTTTCCCCTGCTTCATGTTCATTATCATATTCTTCAATATTTCGACTGCTTCGCCCATCTGTTGACGCCTCCTTGTTTTCAGTTTCACCTCGGCTAAAAGTTCAGTAATCTGCAACATTTAAAATGCGGCAGTTGTTAGGTATAAATCTTTTAAGTCTAAAAAGTTCAATTTGTTTTCTTTTCAGAACTGCGAATTTTTACTACATCAATACTATCTATAAACTGACCAGCCCGAGACTGACCTAATTTTCACTATATCAATACTATATTCAAACTGTCCAGCTCAAGACTGACCTAATTTCCACGAGACTGACCTAATTTCCACTGTATCAATACTATATACAAACTGTCCAACCCGAGACTGACCTAATTCCCACTGTAGCAATACTATCTACAAACTGTCCAGCCCAAGACTGACCTAACTTCCACTGTATCAATAATATCTACAAACTGTCCAGCCCGAGACTGACCTAATTTCCACTGTATCAAGACTATCTCCAAACTGTCCAAACTGAGACTGACCTAATTTCCACTGTATCAATACTATATACAAACTGTCCAACCCGAGACTGACCTAATTTCCACTGTATCAATACTTTATCAATACTACATACAACTGTCCATCCAACCAGAGACTGACCTAATTTCCACAGTATCAATACTATCTACAAACTGTCCAACCCGAGACTGACCTAATTTTCACTATATCAATACTAAATGTATATACAAACTGTTCAGCCCTAGTCTTACCTAATTTTCACTGTATCAATACTATATCAATACTACATACAATCTGTCCAGCCCAAGACTGACCTAATTTCCACTGTATCAATACTATATACAAACTGTCCAGCCCAAGACTGACCTAATTTCCACCGTATCAATACTATATATACAAACTGTCCAACCCAAGACTGACCTAATTTCCACTGTATCAATACTATATGCAAACTGTCCAACCCAAGACTGACTTAATTTCCGCTATATCAATACTATATACAAACTGTCCAACCCAAGACTGACCTAATTTCCGCTATATCAATACTGTATACAAACTGTCCAACCCAAGACTGACCTAATTTCCACCGTATCAATACTATATACAAACTGTCCAACTCAAGACTGACCTAATTTCCACCGTATCAATACTATATACAAACTGTCCAACCCAAGACTGACCTAATTTCCGCTTTTTCAATACTGTATACAAACTGTCCAACACGAGACTGACATAATTTCATGATGAGGAAGGTTCAAGGTAACAATCGATAAAAGAAACCATGTATGACATTTTCCAATTTTCTGTCGAATTGAAAAAACTCCATTTACTATTCAGTGTAATTTTATATGGTTCAATACCATCTACAAAATGTGACTAAAGACTGACCTAATTTAAACTAAAGTCATCATGAGGAAGGTAACAGTCAATAAAAGAAACTTGTATGAGAAGTTCACATGGATCAATACCATTTACAAACTGTCAATACTCAAAACTAGCCAAATTCGCACTGAAATCAACAAAAAAGGTTGGGCTACAAAATTTATGAAATTTTCCATCAAAGCTAAAGGTTTTCTTTTTTCCAATTCAGTTACAAAAGTTCATATGGATAAATACCACCACCTACAAACTGTCAAGACGCACCGCACCTTACCTCATGAGGAAAGTTCAAGGAAACAGTCAATAAAAGAAACAGACCTTACCTCATGAGGAAAGTTCAAGGAAACAGTCAATAAAACAAACAGACCTTACCTCATGAGGAAAGTTCAAGGAAACAGTCAATAAAACAAACAGACCTTACCTCATGAGGAAAGTTCAAGGAAACAGTCAATAAAACAAACAGACCTTACCTCATGAGGAAAGTTCAAGGAAACAGTCAATAAAAGACCTTACCTCATGAGGAAAGTTCAAGGAAACAGTCAATAAAAGAAACAGACCTTACCTCATGAGGAAAGTTCAAGGAAACAGTCAATAAAAGAAACAGACTACTGTTGATGGGATTTTATATAAAAAAAATATTAATGTGTTGTTATTTTCTGTTGTTGTAGTTTTTTTCCAAATGAAAGCAATTCCATAAATTCATATGCATGAGAGAGGGATCCGATATCACACAGTGGTGGACAAAAATTGTACAGTATTTCAACTGTGGTGGTCAGAATATATATCATATATGGCCCTGTTTGGGGTTGAATTTCGGCCCCATCCCAATCCAAAATATCCTCACATTTTCCCCCAAAAAATCAAAATATTCCCCCGCCCCCACTAAAAAAAAATATCAAAAAATCTTATATTTAATGTAGCCCTATTTGACAATGTATTTGTTGCAGACTTGTATAAGAGCTTGATTTTGAAACTATTCCGAACATTTTCAGTCCCTTCCACAAGGATCAACACATGTCATGCTGATCATTTTAGAAAAAGTCCTATATTAATATCACATAGTTTTCAAGAAGTAGTCGCTGCAAACTTGTTTTTTAAAAATCTATTTTTAGCTGTGGTGGCCATCTTGAATTTCCGGCCGACCTGAAATTTTGCTAGGATCAATTAGACATCAAGGACCAACATCATGTTATGCTGATCATTTTAGAGAAAGTCCTATTTCAAAATATCACTTACAGTTTTCAAGAAGTAGTCGCTACAAACTTGTTTTTTAAAAATCTATTTTTAGCTTTGGTGGCCATCCTGGATTTCACATCAATGTGAATTTTTGCTATGATCAACTAGACATCACGGGCAACATTAAAGTTTCATGAAAATCCATCCAGTAATTTCAGAGGAGTAGTCGCTACAAAAGAAGTTTACAGACAGACGAAAGCCGCATAAGCTCTGCTGACCTTTGATCAGTAGAGCTAACAAGAGCTGTTCGATGAGAGAGTTTTCAACTTTCGAGCCTGTCTCTTTATTGAGAAATTAAGACGAAAAATCGTTTCAGCGTTTTTATTCCTGATATCACTAAGTCAAACCACCTACCTGCAGTCTGAAGAGGGTGGAGTGGAAGAGATTTTCTGTCTCTTTCAGTTGATTTATTTCATCATTTGTTGGTGGCTTGTATAGTTCCCCTTTGGACAATTTTGCAACTTTACTAGGAGGTTCGCCGGGGGTTGGTTGGGTGATAATTCTTGGGGGTAATTGTGTGACATGTGTCGCCCCATCAGCATCACCGAGTAGTTCACCGTCCAAAATGACATCATCTTCAATACCTTCTTTGGAAGTAGGTTTCTGTGAAGCAGAACAGTAATGGTTCACATTTATTCACAAATATTTATAAACTAGAACTGTGTCTGGGGACACAACTACATCCTAAATGGACATTTTTAAATACAGACTAGTATTTTTGTGATTTATTCCAAATTTAAAATAAATGTCAGGAGCGCATGTTCACATACAATAGTGTTTCCCCTAAAGCAGAATGGCGGGGCAGCCCACCCTGCCCCTTTTTTGAACATCCCTGCCCTTTTCTGGACCCGCCCTGTTGCCCGAAAAACGAGTCTTGTTGCTGTTAAATATCTGCCCTTTTGCCCTAAACTCATCATGCCTTCTTAGGCAATAAATAGAACTGGCGTTAATTGCAAATGTATACATGCAGTGTTTCGTAAGGATTAGTTAATTGGTGTTGATAAACCCATGTGTGGCGATATCTGGGGTGAGCTCAATCATGTGTATAGGTCTGAAAGAGGGCAATTTTTTAAAACACTTTCATCAATTTAGAATCTTATCTGACTATTTCCCCCAGAACTATAACAATTTGACGCGATTAACTATACACGGGTGCAAACAACTCATGGCTTTTTCCAGGTAATTTGGGAAAAGGGACCCTTGTAAATTTGGCAAATTTCTATCTAAACAAGAACTGTCGGAGAACAGCGCAGCTCGACTATTTGATTTTTCAGAGAATAATAAATTATAATGCTTGTATATACCATTAGAAAAAAAGGCTAAAACAATGTGGGGTGGGGTTGGGGGCGCAACATAACTATGTGTAAGAACTGACACAAAACAACACAGAAATATGTAAAAAAAAAAATCGAGTTTTGAGTGGGGTCGGGGTAGGGGGTGGTGAGGGCAACATATATGTGTAAGAAGCTATGTAAGAATTGACCAAAACAACACAAAAATATGTAAAAAAATACTAATTTAAAAATCAAGTTTGAGTGGGGATGGGGGAGAGGCGGGGGGTGGGGAGGGCAAGATATATACATATATGAGTAAGAAGCTATGTAAGAAATGACCAAAACAACACAGAAATATGGTAAAACAAAATAAAAATAGAAATATTTCGAGTGGTGGTGGTGGGGGGAGTGGGGGAACATATGTATAAATAAGAATTGACTAAAACAACACAGAAATATGTAAAAAGTTAAGTAAAAAATGAGTGTGGAAGTGGTGTTGGAGTGGTGGCGGGGGAGGGGGGAGGAAGGAGCCCGTGCCCCAATATGGGTGAAGTATGAATAAGATGCATAATCCTATAAGAAATCCCAAACCAAAATTATAGATATATACATGCTTACATGCAAACCTAGATCTGCCATTATTGCACATTTTATGGGCCATCACAATTTGGGTTCCATGGGAGCCCAGAATTTGCAGAAGACAAAATTACTTACCCAACCCTTTACAACATACTATATCAAAACGATTTTTGACAAGGACCAACATCATGCCATGCTGATCATTTTAGAAAAAGTCCCATTATCAATATCACGTATAGTTTTCAAGAAGTAGTCGCTACAAACTTGTATTTTAAGAATCTATTTTTAGATTTGGTGGCCATCTTGGATTTCACAGCAACATGAATTTTTGCTAGGATCAACTAGACTTCATGGGCAACATTTCTGTGAACTTTCATGAATATCCATCCAGTAGTTTCAGGAGTAGTCGCTACAAATAAAAGTTTACGGACAGATGGACGCCGCACCACAGCATAAGGTCTGCTGATCTCTGATCAGTTGAGCTAATGAGTCAATGAAGAAGATGTTGGCAGCACAGGGAAGCATATAGTAACTAGAGGTTGTTTTCAGTAAAAATAGATGTCTAAAGGGCCGTAAACCCGCCAAAATTCAATCAACTGGAACACGACAAAGATATGCGCAACTAGGCTTGGCAATGATCATCTCTTAATCCATTCAGGGATCAGAAGAACTAGTCCGGACAAAGTTAGTGTATGAAAACCTTTAAAGGGCCACAACTCCATCAAAAATCATTCAACCGGAACACGGTGATGATATGAGCAACTAGGCAAGGTAATACTCGCGCCCTACAGATGAAGGAGGTAGATAAAAAACAATAAGTCCGCTTTTTTACATTTTACAGGACTTTCCTTGCATACATTGATGTATCCTTACCAGGTTCTATATCTACAACATTTAATAGAAAGAGATCACAGAACAATTCATGTTGATATAAGATTTCTAGCTAATTCTGCCTTATTTTACACATCATGGGTCTAATCTAATTTTGGTGTCACGCAAACATGAAAAAATGTTCAACCTGGTAAATATTCCTTAATTGTGTTTTAAATTGCAGATATTGGACCAATGACGAATTGAAGCATAAATACGTGTTGTAAATATTTATCTCTATGACATGAACAAAAACATTACAATGGGACCCTATGGAAATTTAATTGTGGTGTGAGACGTAAAGGGCCATAACTCTGCCAAATACCATTCAACCAGATCACGGCATAGGGTTGGTACTGATCATCCCTGCAAAGTTTCGTTGAACTAGGAGAACTAGTTCGGACAAACTATGTTTATTAAAACCTTTAAAGGGCCATAACTCTGACAAAAAATCACTCCAATGGAACACGGTGACAACATGCGCAACTAGGTTTGGTACTGATAATTCTTTCCAAGTTTTGTCGAAATCTAGCAGAACTATTCCGTACAAAGTTTATGTATTAAAACCTTTAAAGGGCTATAACTCTGCCAAAAATTATTCAACCAGAATACAGCGACGATATGCGCAACTAGGCCTGGTACAGTTTGTTGAAATCCAGTCAGCAGTTCAGGAGAACTAGTCAGGAAAAAGTTTGTGTATTAAAACTTTTAAACTCTGCCAAAAATCATTCAACAGGAACACGATGACTACTTCGCAATAACTTTAAGGCTTGGTACTTATCCTCATTTCTGCCAGGGGTTAAGGAGTACATGGCTTTTTCTGGGTGTCCCATGGGGCCGAAAAATGGACCTGTTCCCAATGCAAAATAGTGTATTTTTTCTCCCAATTATTGAAAAAAAATCCCAATCTCAAAAGAAATACTTCTTTTTTTTTTACATGTATGTTGTACTGATACATCACTTATGTTACATACTAATCAATATCATTGGAATGTTATTGATGAAATAGTGCTCCTAATAATACTATTAGGCTTTTACCTCGCCCTAACTTACAAAATGTCGACGTAAACAAGTCTCAATTGGCCATTTTATCGATGAAAATAATTCCCAAGTTGGTCGTTTTTATGATAGAAATTTCCCAAATTTACAATGGTCCTTTTTCCCAAAATACCCGGAAAAAACCTTGAACTTTTCTGGACAAAGTATGTGTACTAAAACTCTGCCGAAAATCTTTCAACCGGAACATATGCATTATTAGGCCTGGTTCTATAATCCCTGCAAAGTTTCGTTGAAATCCGACCAGGGGTTAAGGAGAACTAGTCCGAACAAAGTTTGTGTATTGAAACCTTTAAAGGGCCATAACTCCGCCAAATTACTCAACTGGAACATGGCGATGATATGCACAACTAGGCTTGGTACCGATAATTCCTGCAAAGTTTCATTGAAATCTGGCCAGGGGTTCATGAGAACTAGTCAGGACAATGTTTGTGACAGTCACATACAGACGATAGACAGGCAGCACAAAAACAATATATGTCTCCCCTCATATATAGTGGGGGAGACATTTATAATCAAAACTTGTACGTTTTGCAGAGTTTTTATATTACAATCAAACTTGAGGGAGTGTATAAAATTGGACGTTCAAAAGGTATGTTATTTTGGAAATAAAATGAAAAGAAAAAATGATATCGTGATTCTGTTTATTTCATACGTTCAAAGTAATCTCCATTACAGAAATACACACTTTCAGTCGTTTCAACCATTTCAAGAAGGCATCTTCATAGTCTATTTAATGGATACCCACATGACACTGATACACAGCTGACCCGAGTGCTTGTTGCGAGGTGTAGCGCCGTCCAGATAGATGTTTTTTCAATCTTGGAAACAAGAAAAAGTCACACGGTGCAAGGTCTGGTGAATAAGGTGGATGTGGAAGAACAGCCACCTTGTCTTCTTTCAAATATTCCGTCACAGCGGCCGACTTGTGTGCAGGGGCGTTATAAAGCAATAGTTGGATATGACGCATTCCGGTGGCTGGTCGGCGTTTCTTGTAGTAGGATTTTAGTTTCATCAGAACAGAATGTGACCAACCTTCCTCTTGGAACTGCGACCAGAATTGCAGGACCTTGGCTGGTCAAGAAAACTGCATACATAACCTTTTTCGTACTTTATGTACTCTTAGTCTTAGCAGCAATACACGACCCCCGTCCGTATTTTGTGGCCCAGATATTATTATTGACCTTTCGCTGTGGTTCAAAATAGTGGATCCAGGTTCATCTCCTGTAACTATGTCTGCAAATTTCCGGGTGTCGTATTTTGGGTCCATTTTTTAAAGTTTACAAGCAGCTAAAACACGGTGTCACTTTTGCATGATGTATCCATCTGGCTGAAATGCGCTGCATTTTCAAAATATTTTAAGAATATTATAAGTTGTTCCTGTTGAGATCCCTGCAACTCGTGCTATCTGATGAGTGGTCAATCTCGATTCTTTTTTAAGAGTAATGGCGGAGCGTGGTAACTTTCATAGATTGTAGAATTCAGGGTCTAGTTGTGCAAGAACGTTAACATGGGTCTCTACGTCACTACAATGTTATTAAAACTACTATAAAATCAATCAGTGTCTGTCTCAGTCAACGCTGACAGTTTTAACAACATGTCATCCAAAATGGCCACATCACTGACCGTTGTGACGTCATCTAATTTGGAAAGCCCGTGTTTCACCAGGTTCTGATCAAAATCTATTCATTCATAACAAGTGTCAAGCTCCAGATTATCTGAGTTTTTATTCAAAACATGTGTCAAGCTCCAGATTATCTGAGTTTTTATTCATAACATGTGTCAAGCTCCAGATTATCTGAGTTTTCATTCATAACATGTGTCAAGCTCCAGATTATCAGTATTCATTCATAACAAGTGTCACGCTCCAGATTATCTGAGTTTTCATTCATAATGACAAGTTTTGTTTGATGTTTATTTTTTATTTGCATGCATATTTAAAAAAATGTTTTTATGTCCATTTTCACAAATATATTATGGAGTCTACATGTATATTTATTTTCTCAGTAATGTTTGGTGAATTTTACTGTACTTACAAAAAGATTTAATGTTTTGTTTGTAATCAGGCCTAACAAAAAAATATGTGTTTTTCCGGTTTCCCGAGACCCTACTTTTTCACCGCCGACCCTAAATTTTTTTAGCAAAAAAAAAAAGAAATTTAAAAAAAAAAGGAAATATTACAATCAAACAACAAATATTTTTATTCAAATGATAATTTTATTAGCCAGAGTTGTTAAGCATCTAATCTTGATCCAAACTGTTTGCAAAGGATATCAAGAAGTTGCCTTAGTACAAAAATGGCATAATATCAGTGTTCCCATTCACGCACATATGTGCGTGAATCACGCATGAAAACAAAAAATCACGCACAGAAAACTGACCTCGTACGTGCATGCACGCACATAAAAAATACAAGTCTGATAATAAGAAAGCATGACCGTCGGTAGATTTCCAAATTCTCGTCCACTTTGTCCGAATATTTTTTGAAAAATCAAAACGAAACTAAAACGCTTTGTTTACGAAAACATTATCCCGAGTAATTGCGTCAATTGCCCTATCCCTCTAGTGCATACTACGATGATTGGTTATGACGTCATAAGCGCACGCGCTACCTATATGAAAGTAGAGAAAACATCGACATCTCATTCTGGTGGTTTTGACTTATTTCTTTTTCAGATTTAGTAAGTATATTTAAAATTAAAATAAAAACTTAATAATAGAATAAATGAAGATCAAATAATTAATTCAAATCGTGTTTCGTCTCTCCCGTGTACTATTTATAGATGCGCAAACGTGTTGACTGGTATTAAATTTTAACTTGAACGAAATGATTTACTGTAACTGTTGTCAACTTGAATATTACACTGTGCTGTGTATTGTAATGCCTTCAGTAGCAAATAAAGTATGTTGAAAGGTTTAACAATCTTAAAAATTCATAGTCTACCCCCTAAATTTGTAGTGTACCCCCAAAATTTAACAGTAGGGGGTACATGTACCCTCAAATGAAAAAGTCAGTGGGAACACTGAATATATGCGAACAATATATATATAAAAAATATCTAAAAAAAACTTTTTCCTACCTACCTACCCTAACTTTTTGACAGGGTGAAACCAGAAACACTCATATTTATTTTTTAGGCCTATTGTATTTCAAAATCGACTAAATCATGAAACTGCACATGGTTGTGATATGTTAATCTACTTCGTCCAGCTAGATTCTGTTCTGTTTCTTGTTGTTTTTTTATCAAAATTATGGCCATTTTTACCTTTGTATTTACTTATAGACAATTTCAATTCTTTCTTCCACCTATAAATTTGTATTTGTATTTTTTAGTAAATACTAAAATTTATTTTAATGTGTGGGACAGACATAGGGAAGTTTAATCAACGGGTATTGCCTCTTGTTAAGTTATTTGTCCCTGCAGCAGAAGGCGTTTTCTAGGTTACTCCACTGAACTTGGACAAGTTCAAACCAGTTGCATCAGACTAGACACATCAGAGTTATCTAGCCTTTGATTTTTAAAAAAAATGTTTTCCTGTAGGCCTAAGACTATTCAAGCCAGTAGAGTGACATAGGCAGGCCCCCTTGTGCATCTTGTTCCCGGAAGACTACTTAATACACGCCACTCTGTAAATGACACAATTTTAGACATGGAGGCCATCTTGAGTGACAGCTTGGCCAATCTGTCTATCCATTAAACTCCTGACAAGCATATGTCCTTAGCTCCTGATTGGAGTGTTTTCATAAGGATTAGAGGTGCAGAGGTGTTAATAACCTCCATGATAAGGGTCTAATTCAATATTCAACCATGCGTACATTACCTGTAAACGTATTACGTCATCAAATGTGAAAACAATTTACTTAATATGTTATATTTTATTGTAGCGTTCAATTAACGTGCCTCCATCCATTTTATCGCGTTTTAAATAGATAATGAGAAAATAATCTCACAAGCGCAAATTATTCGATAATCACATAAAATTATAAGAATCTCGGGGTTGCAGATTAAAAATTTAGGTTACTTCCGGTTTTGAATTTGCTTCCCTGTTTCAACTAAAACGATTAATTATGAATAAAGACAGCAATTTTATAACATTTAAGTAAACTTATAACCGTTTCCTACCTTCTTTTTTTTTCGAAAACGCTAATGACTTGATGCAGTTAACATGATTTAGACGTTAAGTTATTGAATGAATGTCAACGGAAAAAGTTGATGTAAATCCGGATAGTCCTTATTTCGGATGCTTAAAAAACACACGACACTGCGTTTTCAAGTGTTTTTTTAAAATGTTATTCACTTAAAAACAATATAATTACTCCTGCTTAACTTCACCACATCTATAATGAAATGTTTTCAAGATAAAAAAATAATCTAGAACATCAAAGGAAACAATGTATAAAGTTGAGTGTTATCATCTTTTTCCAAAAAAACAGTAAAAAAATCTACATGTACTATCTATGGCAGACTGGTAGATATATTTAAAACATGTTTAAATGTGTCAGGTGTATGCCAAAACCCGTATTTACTTCAAAACATGAAAAAAATCGACATGCAGGAGGGGAACCCCTCCCGCTTTAAATGCCACTATCCCTTAAAAAATTCCTGGGGAAGGCCCTGGTTTTATTGACAAAATGTATTTTAAAGCAAAGAAAACCACTGCAAATTGATTAAAAATAAATATAAAGATGTAAAATGTATACGTTTTAGTATTATTTTTCATTTGCAGTGATTTTCTTTGCTTTATCAATATGCCATATATGGTAAAACGGCGCGATGACGTCATCGTTCAAAGATGGCTGCCTCCATTTATGTTCTTTGCAATTTTTCAATAGGTCATATCTCCTTTATTTTTCATGGCATTTTGATAATTCTTTCAGCTTTTTTCAAGTTTTTCAGAGCCCTTTAAAGGGACACATGGCAATCTTGAGTTTTATTCAGATATTAAAATTTCCTCCTCAATTTACTTATCCTGCGTCATTTTGACTTTAAAACTGCTTGCATATAATTAAATAAAAAATTGAGATATTCAATTTGCTTCAATATTTTACCAAGTTTTTAAATATATTATTGGTGCACTATTATAAAAAGTTAGTAATATGTAAAAACAATTTTCCTTAATCTATTCTAATAATTAATATTAATGATTGAACAAATGCAAGTTAAGAGAAAAACTAACGGGACGCCGTGAGTTTTTAACAAATCAAGATTGCCGTGTGTCCCTTTAAGATAAACTGTGTTTGGAAATAATGCATCAACCCCTTTAACACTGGGAAAATTAATGTTTTGACACATTTTTAAGGGATCACGGCAAGGTTTTGAAGGGTCGCGGTCAGATGAAGGGGCATGTCAAAAGTTAAAGGGACACTGTCCCTAAGTAGGCAGATTTTGAGCATAACCAAATAACTGTCTGGTTTTTATTCCGTGAAATGTATGCATGAAAACATGAGCATAGACCCAGATAAGTCTTTAGTATACAAATACAAATATTTTATTGTCTATAACATGTACAATTATAAACAGGATTGGTTTGTTCAACAAATAAATGATGGCACAATACCTATTAAGTTTCATATAATGCAAAAGTTGGAGAAGAACACAAAAACAAACAAATAATTATTAAACAGGTGAAAATAGAGAGAGTAAGATTATACACTCTTGTAAATATGTTACCTGTTTTAGAGCACAGTACAATTTAGTGTCTAGAGAGGTTATTTAAACTCTCTTGAGGTAGAGGCTTTCGGAAGGCATTTATTTCTGATATTCATAAGTTCATAGCAAAACTGAGCGGATGTTGTTGCTATCTTTTCTGGTGGGTTGGTTATTATGAAGAGTGGTATCGTCGAGAGTATTCCATTCTGATATGGATTCAGATATTTTTTTGTAAAAAATATCTCATCTAGAGCTAAGAGACGGAAATGCAGTTAAAAAATGAAGTTCGTCTTCTACAGCGTTAGAGCATAGTTTACAGATTCTTTCCTGTCGTGGTATTTTATTGTATCTCCCAGTTTCAATTTCTAGCCTATGGGCAATATAGTCATGAGTTTGAAAAAAGTTTTGTTTATAAAATGTAAATAAACCGGTCCCAGGAGTATTTACACTGATCACGTGACGGCATTAGGTTTTGTACATAGTATGTATTGCATAACATCAAGTCTCCGCTAAGCTCAGTCAGTTAGGCAGCTTGCTCAAATGCTTTTTTTATTATTGAAGTTTGAGCAGCAAGTTCAAACCTGGAAAGGAGTACTTATATTTTTGTACTTTTTTTAATTCTGTCAAACAGTCTTTCATTTTTTAGGTAAATATTCAATAATGGTAAGTGTTTAATGTTTGTCAACGTATTTATTTCGTGTTTTATAACCTAAAAGTTACGGACATTGTCCCTTTAACATGTTTAAGGGATCGCTATGCCATAAACCTGCATATACTTTACTTTGTAACTTTACTCTTTAATATATGTCTTTACATTGTGAGGAATACACTATGATATGATTGGCTTTCTGAACAAACGTTGTATTGTATTGTATTGTATATAGTATAACTAACAGTTTCAGGAAATTATGCTTGTATCTTTTTTTTTCTTTGAACAACAACCTGGATGTATGGAGGTAGGATTTCTTTTTGTCATGAGCACTCCACAAACTCCGTCGCTGTAACATTTAGCGTGAATGCCTAAGATTAACAGATGCATGCAGATTGCAAAATTAAAAATCATCGAAAACTAATGACATAGTTTGACAGATCTATCCTAAACACAACATTTAACATTTTTCTTATGAGGGATTGACTTAATTCAAATAAGCTGGCTTAAAATAAAATAGTGTGTACCTCCTCATATGTTGTCTTCCTCTTCATAATGTGAACTGTGTGATTGTTGATTATGGAACTTCAACCAAAACAAACTACACGTGTTTTTGTGCAGAGTATAGTTCGGTTCTAGAACACAGTCCAAAAGTATTGACTGTTTTGCAAAAAAACATAAAAATAGCGAACCCGACAAAATATGCTGACGGGATTTCCAAGTTTCATTTCAAAACTTATAGTTATCTTACAATAATTGAAAACCAGTCTACCAAGATGGCTGCCTCCATGAAAGATATTTTCGGAGGAACGTTAAACGAAATTTCCACCTTATTTGAAACGCCTGAAGATTTCTTAGCGTATGTTTCTTATTTAATTTAAAGAAATGTTCATGGTAGAGTATGCTCCACGACTTCAGGTCACATCATTCTTGGCGAGGTTTTTGAATTATTTTTCAAGATGATCCCAAAATGTACATCTAGATGAATTCCATCTATGAATATGTTTGACAACGCCAACTAACGCTGTTTTTGATAAGGAGAACTTTTTTTAAGACACATTCATTTGTTAAACTCTACGCGCTACTCTAGTGAGACACAATACTGAGTATGGATTTATAATGGAGATGCAGTCTGGCAGGGAGGCTTGTGGTTGGCTTGGTTGGCATGCCTTTGGTCCCAGAAGAAGTCAGTGCCCCAGATAACTTCTATCTATCTATCTATATATACTGCATCACCCTCTTTCGAAGATTATGTGCAGGTGCGCGTCTGTGCAGTGTGAGTAAGATAAAAGGGGTAAAAGACGTCTTAAAAACAGGTGAAGGTGAAATAAAGATAATAGGGTTAACTGTTAAAAGTCTGAGCAAGACAAAGTGATTTTTAAAAGATAAAAACAGCGTTTCTTGAAACAGCGTTTCTTGTTTAAGGCATGGAGTGGGAGACGGTGCAAACGGCCAATTTGAATGAATCCAAACTTGGAAGCTTTGCTATGTCTGCTGGCAGTCTGTTCCACTGTACAATGGCGAGCAGGAAAAATGAATACTTATAGTAGTCAGCAGAGGTGTGAATCTGTCTATAAGCCAGGGGGTGGGACTGTCGTGATATTCTCGTGGGTTGCGTGACATATGGTGGCATTTCTATGGCAACAAGTCCATATATGATTTTGTAGAGGAGACATAATCGGGAGTCACTACGTCGGTCTTCTAATGATCGCCAACCTAGGTCACTGAGCATGTATAAAACACTGGCGTAATACGAGTAGTTATTTAGCGTCCAGCGAGCTGCTCTGCGCTGTACTATCTCTAACTTTTGGACCTATTGGGTATTTCAATCATGAAATTAAAATTAATTGAGTGAATTTCAAATTTTCAAAAATAATAGGGTGATTTGGGGGATCAAATGTAAAACAAGCAAGGTAACTTTCCCATCTTTATGTGAGATTTATTGACTTGTTATTCATGGCAGTGGTTTGTCAATGATTAATCATTTCCATAGAAACACTATTCATAATTTTGCATTGCAGAGATTTTGAGATTTTATTTTATTTTCAGTAGGTGATAAAATTTGTGTTACTCGGTTTTTATCCTTAGGTTCTATAGTAAAATAAAAATCTTTGGCAGAGTAAAAATACCATAATTTTCAAGATTTTGATTTCAAAAGATACATATATTGAATCAATTTGCATGAATGTGCATGAAATAGGCAGGGTTTTAAAAGAATCACTCTGTAGATACCTTAATTTTAACAGTAAACTTGGTTGAACATCAAGGATAAAGGCCGAGTTTATCACCTACCAGAATGTATTGATTATGTCTTATTTCTGGTCACTGATTGGTCAGTTATTTTGATGATGCTCTATCAAAATTATGAATTGAATCACATGTGTTAATTTCAGAAGTGTTTCTTAACGTTAACTCGCTTATCGGTTTACGTCCCCGTTTCGACATTTTAATCGTCTGCACAACGCAGTAAACAAGAAAGCGCCCAGACGACTACACAATAGTATGGACTGGTACAGCGTACATATTCAACTATACAGCGTTCTCCACTTTATCGATAATTATCAGGGTTTTCCACAGGCCATTTAAGCATAGCGCACCCGCTACGCCTTAATTCCAAAATGGAATGTCCCGCTATGCCTTAATTGTGCCGCTATCCTTAGATCTTACTGCGCTATCCCTTCAGTTTCCCAACAAAACACTTTACTACACGTCTATAAATTGTGTATGCAGTCAAGTGACTCCGGTATCGATCGATAAAGTGTCAGTAGCTGTAACAGCTGTGAAATACACACAGATAGACCGCATGTGTGCATAATTGGATTAAAAGTTAGTGGCATGTTGTTTATTGTTTCGATAGTCGGCAGACGTTTGAGATAAGATTAAAGATGATGGTGTTTGAATTAATTGGGTCCAGTTAGGGATAAATGATTTAATTGATGCAATTAAGCTGGTGTTAACAGAATGATGATCATAACGAAGGGCGGCTATATTGGATTTCTGGACTGTGTGTAGCGGTGTTTTGGAGAGTAACCAGAACCGTGAAATAATTATGGTAAGTAATTGAATTGTTTTATTGGCTGTCTGCTTTTTAACAATTAGTTATGTCTCAGATAACGAGCAATTCCATTGTTATTTTACTTAATATAAACAGGTCTTGATGCAATCTTCTTCACATTGTGTTTGTACAATTTATTCAGTGCATTTGATTTCATAGTGAATTGAATTATGGATAAATTTGTTACAAGGACTCTTAGTGTTAAAAGAGTTTGTGATTTAAATGAGTCTGAGCCTGAGTCTAGTGGGTATGAGGGAATAGGGATCTTGCTTCCAACTACCACAGCAGGTAGGATACAGGTTTATAAAATGATACAATATTTATTAAAAGCAATTACTGTTTTATTAAATAATTATTTGGAGCTGCATGTATATCATTATTAACAGATCATGACAATATTCATTTTAACATATTTTTATATTAACTGTACAATAAAAAACACTTTTCTTTTTAGATTGTGAGAGGGGTTTCTCCACACTGAAGAGGGTAAAGACAACACACAGATGCAACCTGTCGAACAACGCCCTCAACAGCCTTCTCTTAATCTGCATGGATGGTCCAACTCTGGATGACTTTGATTTTAACAGAGCGGTAGATGACTGGCACTCACAGAGAACAAGGAGATCGTCACTGTGATGATGGGTTGAGACTCGGAGTGATGTAGTTAATGTTTATGAATGATGTGGCTAATGTTAACTGTATGGCTGATTGTTGTTTTTATTGATAAATAGATGAATAAAACAATAAAACAATAAATTTACAATAAAAATATGTTTTTTTATTATTTTTTTATTTCATTGCTTATGCCAAATCTCATCTTTCCACTGGTCAGTAAAAAAAAATCTGTGCGAGAAGTGGGACACACCCTTCCCGCGCCCATCCCCATTCGTCGACCGCGCAAATCCCCCTATCCCTTAAGAAATTCCTGTGGAAGACCCTGATTATGTAACGTGACAGTCAAGATAAACACAGGAAGTAAAGTCTGTTTTTAGCTCTACTGATCAGAGATCAGCAGAGCTTATGCCGTGGTGCGGCGTCCGTCGTCTGTCCGTCTGTCTGTCCGTAAACTTTTATTTGTAGCGACTTCACAGCTGAAACTACTGGATGGATATTCATGAAACTTTACAGAAATGTTGCCCATAAAGTCAAGTTGATCCTAGCAAAAATTCATGTTGATGTGAAATCCTAGATGGCCGCCAAAGCTAAAAATAGAGTTTTAAAATACAAGTTTGTAGCGACTTCTTCTTGAAAACTATAAGTGATATTGATATGGGACTTTTTCTAAAATGATCAGCATGACATGATGTTGATCCTAGTCAAAAATCGTTTTGATTCAACGTTAAACATGGCTGCCAGCGGCCATCTTTGTTTACATAGAGTTATATAGTAAAAACTTGTAGCGACTTCACAGCTGAAACTACTGGATGGATATTCATGAAACTTTACAGAAATGTTGCCCATAAAGTCTAGTTGATCCTAGCAAAAATTCATGTTGATGTGAAATCCAAGATGGCCGCCAAAGCTAAAAATAGAGTTTTAAAATACAAGTTTGTAGCGACTTCTTCTTGAAAACTATAAGTGATATTGATATTGGACTTTTTCTAAAATGATCAGCATGACATGATGTTGATCCTAGTCAAAAATCGTTTTGATTCAACGTTAAACATGGCTGCCAGCGGCCATCTTTGTTTACATAGAGTTATATAGTAAAAACTTGTAGCGACTACTTCTCTGAAACTACTTGGCGGATTGTCATGAAACTTCACAGGAATGTTGCTCTTGATGTCTAGTTGATCCTAGAAAAATTTCAGGTCGGCCGGAAATTCAAGATGGCCGTCACAGCTAAAAATAGATTTTTAAAAAATAAGTTTGTAGGGACTACTTCTTGAAAACTATAAGTGATATTGATATGGGACGTTTTCTAAAATGATCAGCATTACATGATGTTGATCCTAGTCAAAAATCGTTTTGATTCAACGTTAAACATGGCTTCCAGCGGCCATCTTTGTTTACATAGAATTATATAGTAAAAACTTGTAGCGACTACTCCTCTGAAACTACTTGGCGGATTGTCATGAAACTTTACAGGAATGTTGCGCTTGATGTCTAATTGATCCTATCAAAATTTCAGGTCGGCCGGAAATTCAAGATGGCCGTCACAGCTAAAAATAGATTTTTAAAAAATAAGTTTGTAGCGACTACTTCTTGAAAACTATAAGTGATATTGATATGGGACTTTTTCTAAAATGATCAGCATGACATGATGTAGATCCTTATGGAAAATTATTTTGATTCGACGTTAAACATGGCTGCCAGTGGCCATCTTTGGTTACATAGAGTTATATAGTAAAAACTTGTAGCGACTACTCCTCTGAAACTACTTGACGGATGTTCATGAAACTTCACAGGAATGTTGCTCTTGTTGTCTAGTTGATCCTAGAAAAATTTCAGGTCGGCCGGAAATTCAAGATGGCCGCCACAGCTAAAAATAGATTTAAAATAAATAAGTTTGTAGCGACTACTTCTTCAAAACAATAAGAGATATTGATATGGGACTTTTTCTAAAATGATCAGTATGACATGATGTTGGTCCTTGTCGAAAATCGTTTTGATTTTACCTTAAACATGGCTGCTTTGTTTACATAGAGTTATATAATGAAAACTTGTAGCGACTACTTCTTTGAAACTACCTGACGGATTTTCATGAAACTTCACAGGAATGTTGCTCTTAATGTCATATTGATCTTAGCAAAATTTCAGGTCGGCCGGAAATTCAAGATGGCCGCCACGGTTAAAAATAGAGTTTCAAAAAACAAGTCTGTAGCGACTACTTCCTGAAATCAAAATCAATCAGTAGAGCTTCAAGGTCATTGACCTCTTGTTTGTAAATATTGGAATACGCACGAAAACATCAATCCCTCAATCATTTGAACACGTGACTGTCGATAGGCTCGAAAATTAAAATGTTTGAGTGAAAAGGAAATAGCTTGCGTATCTGGTACGCATGTCAGGGAAATTAATTGGGTATTTGGCAATTTCAATCGAGTAAAATACGCAGATACGCTGCTTATCTGGGGCACTGAGAAGTCAAGTGTTCGATTTCGGTGGGGTCACTTCTGCAGAATTAGAGACAAAAGGGACCACATTATGGGACGGGACCATATTTTTATTTTTGTATTTTTCAGAAGCTGGATTATAAATGCAATCAGTTAACCATCTTTATGAAATGGCTATTTAAACAATTTATATGATAAGAACTCACAAATGACATATGAAACAAATAAATAATTGTTGTTTTTGCATACCTTTATATAAAAAAATCCTGGATTTAAATATCCTTAAACAATGTTAAAAGATCCATATTATGGGAACAATTTCACAAAAAAATTATTCCAAATCACACACATAGAAGCATACTACAAATGAAATTGAAATACTATTTTCACAGGCGTGCAGCTTGTTTTTCTCACCAATTAAAGTCTGCATTAAGGTGTTAATAACTTAAGTCTGCATTAAGGTGTTAATAACTTAATATGTGATTGTAATTACTCAAAAATACCAATACACTTGTCGCCAATTAAAGATATTGGAATCCCACTAATGACAATTAACTATGCATTAATTAGGTGTTAATTTTACAAACTGGTGTTTTGTTTTTTTGATACCAAACCTATAAATGGTGATGAAATATCTAGCAACTTCAAAACTTCTCCAGCCTTAAAACTGCTATTTTTCCAAATAAACAATGAACTTTTTGGTGCATTCATAAAACATTCATCAGGCAAAAAAAAAATACCTGTGTTTCCGGTGGCCCGCCCAACCCTAATTTTAAGGGGTGACCCTAAATTTTTTATGAAAAAAAAAGAAAGAAAAAATTTAATTTGTTCTGAACAATGATTATCACATAGCTACATCATGGAAGTGAAACATAACACCATTTTATATTTTCTGTAATCCACTGGGTACTGGTATGCACATTATTACCAAATTACAAGATATTTAGGTACAAGCCATATAGTTTGCCTGGAATGTCATAATACATCAGAGTTTAACATTTTTCTTTCAGGTAAACGATGTGATGCTAATTAACTAATTAGTAAAATACATGTTAAACAAAGGTCTTCTGGTTTAAAATGTCCTGTTATTGGTAACAGATATATGCGCAATTTAACTGGGGCAGTCTAATATCAAGGTAAACTGACAACATCACAGAAAAACTTTTAGTTGTATCATCAATTTGTATGGGGTTTATGAGATAAATAGAATCTCACAAGATCTTGCTCGCCTTAGGAGCCTTTCGTACATCACCAGCCGAAAGTCTATATGTTGAAGCTAACGAACCATCACTGTCTCATAGGGACAAATTGACCCTTTAGTATACCATTAAATTACAATCTAACCCTTCAAATCCAACTTTCGATACTGTTTTTAATCCTAATTATGAACTTCTTTTTGATCGAAAACCGATTGCCGAGTACAAAGTACCACAAATTCCACCGTGGACTTTGGAAACACCAACAATTATTTTTGATCTTTGTAATAATAACAAATCCATTACAGATCCTACTGTCTTTCAAAGCAAATTCATAAATCGAAATACAGTAACTTTCAACATATATACACAGATGGTTCTAAAGATGGAGACAAGGTAGCTACAGCAGCTGTTGTTCACAAACATAGCATAAAGAGCCACCTGCCTGACAATGCCTCTATCTTCTCAGCTGAACTTTAGGCAATTGAACTTGCCTTAAGTTTTATTCAGGAATCTGATGATGACCATTTCGTAATCTTTTCTGAGTCCCTTTCATCTCTTCAAGCACTGGGTAATATGAAACATGATAACCCAGCTGTGCTTCAACTTTTAGAAAAGTACAATTCTCTTATAGTTGATAATGTTATTATTTTCTGCTGGCTTCCTAGCCATGTAGGAATATGTGGTAATGATAGAGCTGATAGTGCTGCTAAGGCAGCATTAGGTTTACATATATCTAATACCAAATTACCTTATACTGATTTTAAAAGTTGTATCACCACATATATTCGTAACTCTTGGCAAGCCGCTTGGGACTTGTCGGTGAACAATAAACTCCATTCCATTAAACCGTTACTCGGAGAATGGCGTCCTTCTAGTAGACCCATTTGTTGAGAGGAAGTTGTCCTGGCCAGGGTCAGGATAGGGCATACACGCTGTACTCATTCATATTTATTGCAAGGTGAGCAGTTGCCAGAATGTTTTACCCTGTTTTGCACCATTAACGGTCAAACATATCTTGTTGGAATGTGTAGACTTTGATCCTATGCGACAAAGATACTACACGGTTAATACTTTGAAAGAGTTATTTGATACAGTGGAATGGGTGTCTTGTTTTAGATTTCCTTATAAATCAATATAATTCTTTCCTATTATGTATTAACTTGTTTTCAAGCCCGTCGGCGGGCATTTGTTGATTTACATATATACATAGTTTATATTGCTACCATATCATCCCTTATTTGTATATAGTTTTATCTTATACGTTTACTTTTTATTTATTTACTGCTTCATTCTTTCATCAGTTTTTGCGCCCGACGCCCGGGACTAGTCCAAAACCAAAGTCGGGCGTGTCACTTTTTCAAAGATTTCAATCCCGGACTAGTCCTATTTTACAAAAAGAGAAAGTCGGGCGTGTCACTGTTTGAAAGATTTCAGTCCCAGATTTGTCCAATTAACAATGTCGGCCACCTGTCGTAAAACAACCCCAGCACACTTCTCAACGCAATCCTTTAATTGCACTCGCTTATGTAATGCAATTAGCATCCACAGCGGCAATCAGCGATTACCCCGGGCAGTTTTATCAACAATCAACCATGCCGGAAGTCCCGCCTCCAAATTACTTTAATTGACAGTCAGCATTGTCGACATTATCCAATCCAGGGCTTCTAAAATCGCAGGTTCGTCGGTCCGCAGACCGAATTCTGTTTCTCCGGACCGATTTTGTTTTCAAAATCTCTGTTAAAATCGGTCCCAGATATTTTATCTATCGGTCGTTAAAAAATCTACAATTACCTTACACACTCCTTGAAATATGCCTTGCGGCAATATTCTTTGATCCATAACACGATTGTTTGTCACTCGCTGTGCGAAAGTAGGTCAATTTGGTCAATTTGGACTAAACCATTACAGATAGTAGGGAGTTTTCCGGAAGAATCTATAGCCATGTAGCACGCCTTTGATGTGTGATCAATGAAAGTATATCACGCGTTCTGTCGGTTCACTGAAGCGAGTGTTACCGTCTGTGATTTCTTTGATATACCGTTAGACGTAAGGTGTTAGCCTGTTTGCTTGTGTCGGTTTGTTTTTTTAAGTGGACAAAGCTGGGACTGAAATTAGTTTGCGTCATTAAAATACCGAGATGTGTTAATTGTTTGTTTGATTTTTTTTTTACAATAACTTTAAGTATAATATTAAGGAAAGTGATCAAACCTGACACCGTTTTTTTTTTAAGTCGGACCGAAATTGTTTGCGTTAGTCGTAACATTTGGTATTAATTAAGCTAATTGATGAAAAACGATATTACTCAAATTTATCCGCTAGTCCGCGCGTGTTAGTCCGCGTTTTATACCTACCCGGTTTATTAGACATTTCCGGTTCAATTCCTCAAATGATCAACACTTTTAATATTGAGTGAAAATTATTCATTCAGTAAAGCGAAGACATGATGTCAGTCATTAAAATGTACAAATTGTGATAAAGTAAGTTAGAAATAATACACATATAATACAAACATACATTTTAAATAGTTCTCTATATCAATGACTGAACGGAAAAAATTCATGTTGCAGCTGACATGGTGGGTGGGGTACGGCGATTTTAGTGATTTTTTGAAAATAAGCGCGATTCTTACGGCAGTTAAAAACCTGGACCGATTTGCATTTTAAAATTTTAGAAGCCCTGATCCAATCAATTGACCCGATCTATTTTAATCCAGACCCGCTAGCCAATGAAACGACTACTACAGGTAAATCACATGTTCGTCACGTGATTACCTGTTCGTCACGTGGTGAGCTGAAAATGGCGATACACTGAAACAATAACACTAACACGTTGATTAATTAACAATCAGGAAGATGTGTCGGCAATCTTTCGATGAGTAAAGAAACTAAGGACTTTTGATAATGGAAGTATGTATGTTTGATATGAAATGGTAGGTGTGCTTTTTTTATTGTTTCTCAGTGTATTGTTGAGCGTAATTGTAACAGACATGAAAGGCGGGTGGGGTAACGGTTTGTGCATAGTTAGTGTACTAATTACGTTCGAAGAATTGAGTTCCAAAAAAAAGAAATAAAAACAAAACAAACTGATATACATAATCTGTTTGATTTCGCATTTAGCAGTGCTAATGTTTACATTTCAAAATGAGTTGAACTTTTTCAGTGTTAAAAAAAGAAAATATAAAAGCGAAAGTGAAAGTAAAAATGAAAAGAGGGAAAATGTAGAATGTGACGCACAGCCAATCAAAAAGTCAACATCATCTGGTGGACAAAAACATAAAAATAAAATGTTTATATTGATTCACATGTTATTTATTTTTTGGATTAATTAGGTAAAGTGGTAATAAAGTTAAGAATCTCATTTGTAGCCCCTTACCTATACAAAGTTATGACTTTTTTTCTCTCCAATGATTATCTGAACTGTAATATGAAACAATATCTATATTGAAATTTAAAAATGCAGATGTGATTCTTACTGTTACTACTGTTTCACCCAATGGCAGTCTACAATCTATACCACTGAAACATACATTAATTGTCTGAAGAGTAAATAAGGATTGTTTCCTTTGCTGTGTATAATGAATTGTAATGAGTATGCAAGACGCAGTTTTAACATATTGAGAAATCGAAAGAATTCAGGACTTGTGTCCATTTTTTGGGACTAGTCACCAATTTTTTAGGACTAGTCACTTTTGACAGGATGACTAGTCCCGGACTAGTGGCTAAACAAATTATTTGTACAGCCCTGCATTACCATGTATACATTCTCTTGTAGTATTTCATTACCCTCACCTAAAAGAATATAGTTCCCCACTTCTTCTCTTTAAATACAGTTTTACTCGAAATATTTATAAAATAAAATAAATTTGATTTGTTTTTTTTCACTCCAATAACTGTCCAGAGTGAAAAAATTCCAAATCAAAACAGATATTATTATTTTTTTGGCAATTGGGGAAAAAACATCCTTTTTGCCATTGGGAATGGTACCGTTTTTCGGTACCACTTATATAAGAACAAAAAAAAAACTGACGGTAGCCCAAAGTTAACTCTGAGATTTGTGATGAATTTACATAAGATGAAAATGTAGCAGAGTCTGCTAGTAACTTTAGAGTAGTCTGAAGAGCATGAGAATGGTCGCCCAAAGGTCCACGGGTTTGAGCACCATTCAGGCTGCACATTTTCTGACTCTGACATTTGGCGATCATGGGAATTCAGGACCACTCAGCATTAGGGAGTATGTAATTAAGTTTGAGGGTCAACATGAAGTGAACTCTGATATTTGGGAAGAATCTCATTAGGTAGGGGGAAAATGTAGCAGAATCTGGCTGGTAAGCTCAGTCTAGCAAGCATTAGAACAGTGTGGCGAATTTTAAAAGTCTCTGCTGAATGGGCCATTTATCGTTATGAATCATTTTTAGCTCGACTGATCAGAGATCAGCAGAGCTTATGCCGTGGTGCGGCGTCCGTCGTCCGTCTGTCCGTAAACTTTTATTTGTAGCGACTACTCCTCTGAAACTACTGGATGGATATTCATGAAACTTTACAGAAATGTTGCCCATAAAGTCTAGTTTATCCTAGCAAAAATTTGTGTTGGAGTGAAATCCAAGATGGTCGCCAAAGCTAAAAATAGAGTTTTAAAATACAAGTTTGTAGCGACTACTTCTTGAAAACTATAAGTGATATTGATATGGGACTTTTTCTAAAATGATCAGCATGACATGGTGTTGGTCCTTGTCAAAAATTGTTTTGATTCAACGTTAAACATGGCTGCCAGCGGCCATCTTTGTTTACATAGAGTTATATAGTAAAAACTTGTAGCGAATACTCCTCTGAAACTACTGACGGATTTTCATGAAACTTTACAGGAATGTTGCTCTTGATGTCTAATTGATCCTAGCAAAATTTCAGATCTGCCAGAAATTCAAGATGGCCGTCACAGCTAAAAATAGATTTTTAAAAAATAGGTTTGTAGCGACTACTTCTTGAAAACTATAAGTGATATTGATAATATATGGGACTTTTTCTAAAATGATCAGCATGACATGATGTTGATCCTTGTCGAAAATTATTTTGATTCGACGTTAAACATGGCTGCCAGTGGTCATCTTTGGTTACATAAAGTTATATAGTAAAAACTTGTAGCTAATACTCCTCTGAAACTACTTTACGGATGTTCATGAAACTTCACAGGAATGTTGCTCTTGATGTCTAGTTGATCCTAGAAAAATTTCAGGTCAGCCGGAAATTCAAGATGGCCACCACAGCTAAAAATAGATTTAAAATAAATAAGTTTGTAGCGACTACTTCTTGAAAACTAAAAGAGATATTGATATGGGACTTTTTCTAAAATGATCAGTATGACATGATGTTGGTCCTTGTCGAAAATCGTTTTGATTCAACGTTAAACATGGCTGCCAGCGGCCATCTTTGTTTACATAGAGTTATATAATGAAAACTTGTAGCGACTACTCCTCTGAAACAACTTGACGGATTTTCATGAAACTTCACAAGAATGTTGCTCTTGATGTCTAATTGATCCTAGCAAAATTTCAGGTCGGCCAGAAATTCAAGATGGCCGCCAGGGCTAAAAACAGATTTTTAAAAAATAAGTTTGTAGCGACTACTTCTGGAAATCTATAAGAGATATTGATATGAGACTTTTTCTAAAATGATCAGCATGACATGATGGTTATCAGAGTCGAACATTATTTTGATTCGACGTTAAACATGGCTGCCAGTGGCCATCTTTGTTTACATAGAGTTATATTATGAAAACTTGTAGCGACTACTCCTCTGAAACTACTTGACGGATTTTCATGAAACTTCACACGAATGTTGCTCTTGATGTCTAATTGATCCTAGTTAAATTTCAGGGCAGCCGGATATTCAAGATGGCCGCCATGGCTAAAAATAGATTTTCAAAATACAAGTTTGAGGCGACTACTTCTTGAAAACTATAAGTGATATTGATATAGAACTTTTTCTAAAATGATCAGCATGACATGATGTTGGTCCTTGTCAAAAATCGTTTTGATTCGATGTTAAACATGGCTGTCAGCGGCCATCTTTGTTTACATAGAGTTATATAATGAAAACTTGTACAACTACTCCTCTGAAACTACTTGATGGATTTTCATGAAACTTCACAGGAATGTTGCTCTTGATGTCTAATTGATCCTAGCAAAATTTCAGATCGGCTAGAAATTCATGACGGCCGCCACAGCTAAAAATAGATTAAAAAAAAAAGTTTGTAGCGACTACTTCTTGAAAACTATAAGTGATATTGATATGGGACTTTTTCTAAAATGATCAGCATGACATGATGGTTATTCGAGTCGGAACATTATTTTGATTCGACGTTAAACATGGCTGCCAGTGGCCAGCTTTGTTTACATAGAGTTATATAATGAAAACTTGTAGCGACTACTCCTTTGAAACTACTTTATGGATTTTCATGAAACTTCACAGGAATGTTGCTCTTGATGTCTAATTGATCCTAGAAAATTTTCAGGTCGGCTGGAAATTCAAGATGGCCACCACGGCTAAAAATAGATTTTCAAAAAACAAGTCTGTAGCGACTACTTCCTGAAATCAAATTCAATCAGTAGAGCTTCAAGGTCATTGACCTCTTGTATATTTTGTGATGTTCTCTTTTTACAGGATTCAGAAACAATATGCCAAGAAGTTAACTAACTCTCTTAAAACTATCTATGATACAACCAAGAGCGCAGACAAAGTTGGAGAGGCTGCTAATGTTCTGCCAGAATTAATTGTGAGTGGTTTTGACGATGAGCAGATATGGCAACAGTTAGAGTTACAAAATGACTCAACAGTCACAAACCTAATCACTGGGGTGGCCAGATTATTAGCCGACAAGAAAAAATGCACTTTTCAAATAAATGTGATTGCAAAGAAATCTGTCAGTTCTGTGGAAGATTCAAGCAAATCAAGATCCATTTCTAAAAGAAATAAAAATTCTAAAAAGAATAGAGTTAAATTTGATGATGAATTAGAAGATGAAGATTATGAAAAAGCAGATCTTGACGAAAAAGAATTAGAAGCAGAAAATGGATTAGAAGAATCTGACAGTGAGTTAACAAATATTGAGTCAAAATTAGACAAGGATGATAAGTTCTTTGATTTTACTGGTGATTCGGATGATGATTTAAATTTTGATTTTGGACCTCTTGGACAGAAGAGTGATTTAGGTGAGGATTTATATGATAAAAGTGACGATGAAGATGAAGACAGTAAAGGTGCTGAAAACAGAAGTAAAAAGTCAGTTACGTTTGAAGATGAAATTGAAAAGGAAGTTAATAAATCCTCAAAATCAAAACCGAAAGGAAAGTTTGATAGATTCGGTCTTGGAGGAAAGGCAAACAAGCAGAAAGGAAGTGAAGTGGATGATGTATTTTTCAAGTTGGCAGAATTAGAGGCATTTCTAGATAAGGAAGACAGAAAAGAAGAGAGAAAAAGAAATAAAATAGACAAAGGCAATGAGGAAGAGTCAGAGAGTGATGAAGAAGATGAACATGAGGACATTGACCTGTTTGCTGATATGGAATCCGAAGATGAGGTAATAAATAACATCAGTTAATAATCTATAACCAGACAAAACTACATTAAACTATGTTGAAGGTACCCAGCGAACCTTGCATTATTCATGTGTTTATTTATGCAGTTTTGTTAAAATTTGCTTCAGGCATAATGCTGTCATTTCTAGACAGTATGAGTGTCTATCTCATTTTAGTTGCAGTTGCTTAAAATGCATATACATTGTATATTATACAATTATGGACTTTTCAGCTGTTATACATGATGTGATATGCACCAAAAAAATCATTATTGACCGAGGCGATAGCCGAGGTCAATAATGATTTTTTGGTGCATATCAACATCATGTATAACAGCTGAAAAGTCCATAACTGTTTTATTATATAACCCTCAATTTACAATTATATAAAACAGGTCAATATCAAAAAAACAATTATATAAAACAGGTCAATATCAAAAAAACAGGTCAATATCAAAAAAACAGGTCAATATCGCTAGATATTTTTTCTAAAAAATTACTTTTTAGCCAATGAAAACGCGTCTATTTATAGGTTATATAATAACATCTGTTGTGGCAGCGGTTTTTGAGGTCATTTTTTGAGACCAAATTTTGGCCTTATTTCCCATTTTATTGGAGATACATTTCCTCTCATTTTTCTGTATATATATATTATACTATTGTATAATATATATAATTATTGAATTAAATTCTTTCCAAAAAGTTATATAATATTCTAAATTTGTTGCAACAGTATTGATATGGCATGTTTCTATGGTAAATGAAATGCTTGTATCGGTCCCTGAGGTTAGACTCATGTGATAAATTCTCTGTCGTAACAGTGTAGGTCTTTCCTTTCTGAAAACAGCAACACTGAGTGGCAAGTCAGTTGTACAAAAACATAAGGTCAAATAAAATTATATGTGAGGTTCCTGTTACATGCTAGAGATACTAGGATAGGTAGGTAAAATACTTCATTTTCTAAAAATATTTTAACTTCAACATATAGATGTGTTGATATCCGGCTCAGAACAGATAGTAAAGATAAATAAAAACTTTTTAGAAAACAAAAAGGAAATTGGGGTGCATAAAATGTTGAGGGTCGGCCAGGAAACCGGAACTACATATTTTATATTATTTGGCCTAAGTCAGATGAGTCCAAATGTGTGTTTAGGTGCATCAGTCTTCTGGGCTAATTTTTGCAAGTTAAGGTGCCATAACATGATAAAAAATATATTTTCCGCAGGATTTACGCTATGATAACTTCTTCGATCAACCAGAAGGGGAAGTAGATAGACCAACAGTGGATGATGGCAGAGGTTACATGGAAAGTGAAGCAGCAGATGATGATGATGGGGACAATGATGATGATGATGGTGGTGATGATGAGGATGATGAAGGTGGTGACGATGAGGAGGATGAAGGTGGTGACGATGATGATGATGATGAAGGTGACAATGAAGTTGATGATGATGACATGGAACATGACAGGTAAAACACATTTTGCACTTTGGGACAGTTAAAAATAAATATAAATATTGTGGGTATATTCCTAAGGCAAATCTTTATTTGAGTTACAGTATAGGAATATCTGACCCTATTTTGGGTGGGGGAAAATGGAGGGAAAAAATTTGCTTCTGATGTAAAATTCTGTATACCCACACAAATGGACTAACATTTAGAAACTTGGACAATTATAGCATCAATTTGTTTGCGCATGAAAACTATTTTTCTTTTTATTGTTTTTCTCCTATTAGTTTTCTGCCCTAAAATTTTGCTGAAAAATCAGTAAAATAATTAATTACGAGATACTGACCTAAGGTTCATTGCCAGCCATTAGGAAATGAGAATGTTTGTTCAGATACTGGATTTAATTACATATCTGCACCACTGCAGCCTTCTGTTTACAGAGACTTCAACTTCACTGTTGTTGCACACATAAGCACATGTTTACATTATCAGGATTATGCTTCGGACTGAAAAATATGTGTTTAGTTTTTTCACTCTCTCGCATCCACTCGTTTGTGAAAATAACCACACGTCTACCATCTGGTGAAGATTTCCCTATAATCGACTCCAGTTAAATAATCTCTTTATATATTATATATTTGATGGTCCTGGTGACTCTTCGCTGAGATTATCTCCCCTATTTTATTTTTACTAAAAGTGCAAAAAAAGTCTCCACCCCCCCCACTATTTTTTTCAGAAATATTTGTTTAAACTTACCAAAAGATGCAAGTTAATCTGTTTTATTCACAATGAAACACACAAAATCACTAGAAAACTTAAAATCCGATGCATTAATTGATTGATTGACATGCAGACTTTGGTTTTCTTGGTAAAAAAAATCATTAAATAATGTCTGATTTAAAAGTTAAATTATGTATTTTTGGTCTGAAATAAATTAAAAGACCAGTAATAATATAATACATCATAATTGACTGTAAATGCTGTTCTATTGCAATACAACATCATAATTGACAGTAAATGCTGTTCTATTGCAATACAACATCATAATTGACTGTAAATGCTGTTCTATTGCAATACAACATCATAATTGACTGTAAATGCTGTTCTATTGCAATACAACATCATAATTGACTGTAAATGCTGTTCTATTGCAATACAACATCATAATTGACAGTAAATGCTGTTCTATTGCAATACAACATCATAATTGACTGTAAATGCTGTTCTATTGCAATACAACATCATAATTGACTGTAAATGCTGTTCTATTGCAATACAACATCATAATTGACAGTAAATGCTGTTATATTGCAATACAGCATCATAATTGACTGTAAATGCTGTTCTATTGCAATACAACATCATAATTGACAGTAAATGCTGTTCTATTGCAATACAGCATCATAATTGACTGTAAATGCTGTTCTATTGCAATACAACATCATAATTGACTGTAAATGCTGTTCTATTGCAATACAACATCATAATTGACTGTAAATGCTGTTCTATTGCAATACAACATCATAATTGACTGTAAATGCTGTTCTATTGCAATACAACATCATAATTGACTGTAAATGCTGTTCTATTGCAATACGTGTAATACCCTTAAAATAGGAAAATAACTGTACTAACGGGAATGGCGTTGTAATTGTACGATGTACGACTTCAGCTAATCAGCACGCATCAGTGGTCAAGCGCATATATTCCAGTTATATTTTGTAGATTATATTTCAAACTGGACTTTTAATAGTGTAGGTGTATTAGAGTATAGTGTGTATATACACAGAGTGAGTGGTTACACACAGCTCATAATTCTTTCTTGTTTTAAGATAACATTTAGTGATTGTTTGGTTTGTTGCATTTCAGCACCGGAGATAAGCCGAAGAAGAAGCCTAACTTGTTGGTCGACTCAGACAGTGAAGGTGAGGATGTGGGCCAGATACTCGGTGGCAAGATTGAACAGAAATCTACATACGAGATCAGACAGGAAAAGGTTAGTTGTTTCACAGTTACCTATTTATAGGTCTATAAACTCGTAACTCTTAATTTGACGCTCCCATTTCCCACACTAAAATTAAACTTGCGATTAAGGCAAACGTTTTTCCAATATCAAAACCTAAGTATTTCACTAATAGATATTGCATAAAACCTAATTCGCTAATGGATATTGCATAAAACCTAATTTGCTAATGGATATTGCATAAAACCTAATCGCTTATGGATATTGCATAAAACCTAATTCGCTAATGGATATCATGTGAGCAATAGAAGTGTAAATATTGTGGTACTAATAATAAATAATATAAAAAAATCAAATTAACAGATTTATTTCATACATGTATGCTTTTTTGGGTCTATGCTCGTGTTTGCGTGTAATTACATTTCATTGAATAAAAATCATGAAAAAAAATCGTATAAAAGTAAGTTATTTGTTATGTGTTCAATAATTATATCTTTACTTTATGGGCAGTATCCCTTTAATCTATGGACTAAATATAGTTGTACTAATTTGTATCAATATCATAATAATTATATTTTATCATTGTGTGTAAAAACAATTTAGTTGAAAAAGAAGATCTCCCAAATGGAGGAAAATATATTGGCGGAGAAACCATGGCAGCTTAAAGGGGAGATAAGTGGTGGCCTCAGGCCAGAGAACAGTCTTTTGCAGGAGAACTTACAGTTTGAGTATACAACCAGGCTGGGTAAGTCGGTGTTCTGGTTATTGTGATTTTTTCATCATTGGCACACAATGGTGGGTTATACTGGGTCACGGCTACCCCCAACCCCTCCCCTCTATAAACCCCTCTAAAAAAATGTTTGAGATTGAGAGGGGAGGGCCTATGGTCATAACACTTTATACAGTTTTTCTTTATCAATTATTTAATGCTGTTGACATGTCCAATAACTCTGACTCATTTTGGCAGAGTCATGGCCCTTTTTAGCTCTACTGATCAGAGATCAGCAGAGCTTATGCCGTGGTGCGGCGTCCGTCTGTCTGTCCGTAAACTTTTATTTGTAGCGACAACTCTTCTGAAACTACTGGATGGATATTCATAAAACTTTACAGAAATGTTGCCCATAAAGTCTAGTTGATCCTAGCAAAAATTCATGTTGATGTGAAATCCAAGATGGCCGCCAAAGCTAAAAATAGAGTTTTAAAATACAAGTTTGTAGCGACTACTTCTTGAAAACTATAAGTGATATTGATATGGGACTTTTTCTAAAATGATCAGCATGACATGATGTTGATCCTTGTCAAAAATCGTTTTGATTCAACGTTAAACATGGCTGCCAGTGGCCATCTTTGTTTACATAGAGTTATATAGTAAAAACTTGTAGCGACTACTCCTCTGAAACTACTTGACGGATGTTCATGAAACTTCACAGGAATGTTGCTCTTGATGTCTAGTTGATCCTAGAATAATTTCAGGTCGGCCGGAAATTCAAGATGGCCGCCACAGCTAAAAATAGATTTAAAATAAATAAGTTTGTAGCGACTACTTCTTCAAAACTATAAGAGATATTGATATGGGACTTTTTCTAAAATGATCAGTATGACATGATGTTGGTCCTTGTCGAAAATCGTTTTGATTTGACGTTAAACATGGCTACCAGCGGCCATCTTTGTTTACATAGAGTTATATAATGAAAACTTGTAGCGACTACTCCTCTGAAACAACTTGACGGATTTTCATGAAACTTCACAGGAATGTTGCTCTTAATGTCTAATTGACGTGGCAAAATTTCAGGTCGGCCGGAAATTCAAGATGGCCGCCACGGTTAAAAATAGATTTTCAAAAAACAAGTCTGTAGCGACTACTTCCTGAAATCAAAATCAATCAGTAGAGCTTCAAGGTCATTGACCTCTTGTTTATATAGTATAGATGTAAAATAGTCATGGCCCGATGTAATATAGTATAGATGTAATATAGTATAGACGTAATATTATTTTTGTTGAATTGATAAACCGGATTGGCGAGTAGTATAGAAACCAGGGGTATCAGGATAGTTTTTCCCGAGCGGGGAAATTTGATACTACATTACAAACAATTATTTTTTCATCTTGCTGATTTGCATTATATTGACAGAATGCACATTTCATCACTTTCTGTATTGTTATGTACAATGTACGTGTGTTTGTTACAGCCCCCGAGATTACAGAGGAGACGACAAAAACGCTGGAAGATATCGTGAGACAGAGAATCAGGGATAAGGTCTGTATTTTTACAGCAATCTTCCAAAATATGGATATTACGTACATGTATGGTTTTAAATGCATTACTGATTTCTGTTGTTTTACAAACACACTGTCACATGCAGAGGGATATGGAGCACAACTTTGTTTTTATTTTATGGGAAACCATGTAGCATGATTTCGGTCTTTTATGGAAAACCATGTGACACAACACGGAAAACAATGTGACATGAGTTTGGTCTTTTATGAACACCATGTGGTTGAGACATGACTTTTATGGGGCAACAAATTAGACAAATTTGCTATTTTTGTGAAAAAACAGTGTGACTTTGGTCAACTGATTTATAGCCAAACAGTTGATTAATAATACAAATTTATTTTCACCAAGGCATGGGACGATGTGGAGAGGCAGATCAAGCCCAAGAAAACCCATTTGAGTACAAGAAGAGGATAACTCTGGACCAGGAGAAGGGGAAACAGAGTCTGGGAGAAATATACGAGCAGGAATATCTCAAACAGCAAAAGGTTAGTGTAGGTGAAATATTCGAGCAGGGATATCTCAAACAGCAAAAGGTTACTGTAGGTGAAATATTCGAGCAGGGATATCTCAAACAGCAAAAGGTTAGTGTAGGTGAAATATTCGAGCAGGGATATCTCTAAACAGCAAAAGGTTACTGTAGGTGAAATATTTGAGCAGGAATATCTCAAACAACCAAAAGGTTAGTGTAGGTGAAATATTTGAGCAGGGATATCTCAAACAGCAAAAGGTTACTGTAGGTGAAATATTTAAGCAGGAATATCTCAAACAACCAAAAGGTTAGTGTAGGTGAAATAATCGAGCAGGGATATCTCAAACAGCAAAGGTTAGTGTAGGTGAAATATTCGAGCAGGGATATCTCAAACAGCAAAAGGTTAGTGTAGGTGAAATATTCGAGCAGGGATATCTCAAACAGCAAAAGTTTAGTGTAGGTGAAATATTCGAGCAGGGATATCTCAAACAGCAAAAGGTTAGTGTAGGTGAAATATTCGAGCAGGAATATCTCAAACAACCAAAAGGTTAGTGTAGGTGAAATATTCGAACAGGAATATCTCAAACAACCAAAAGGTTACTGTAGGTGAAATATTTGAGCAGGAATATCTCAAACAACCAAAAGGTTAGTGTAGGTGAAATATTCGAGGAGGGATATCTCAAACAGCAAACGGTTAGTGTAGGTGAAATATTCGAGCAGGGATATCTCAAACAGCAAAAGGTTAGTGTAGGTGAAATATTCGAGCAGGGATATCTCAAACAACAAAAGGTTAGTGTAGGTGAAATATTCGAGCAGGGATATCTCAAACAGGAAAAGGTTAGTGCTCGGGGACAAGACCTTTTTTTTTTTTTTTTTTTTTTCATTTGAGATTACTTCATATATTTGACCTATATATGCTTTAGTGATAATTTCTTCGGGGATAAGACTTTTTCATTTGCGGCGTCCATGACTGAGTGGTTAGAAACCGCTGTGGATTGGATCCATCATGAACCTAGAATCTTTATGTGAGGAAGCTATCCAACTGGCTTGCGAAACGTCTGTGGTTCTACCCAGTTGCCCGCCTGTGCACGAATATTGCCTCAACGACCACCTGAGGTCTTCCTCGCCAATGAAAGCTGGAAAAGTGCCATATGACCTTAGCTGTTTCATTTGAGTTTACTTCATATATTTGACCTACATATACTGAGCAAAAATAGAAACGTCCCTTCCTGTTAACGTAAAGATTTCCAGAAATCCAAAAGGGTTACAGTTATAAATCATAACCAAACATAAAGTTTATTCATTTGTGGATCGATATTAATTCACTAAATCTGGCTAGCACTCTGAAAGTTTATTCATTTGTGGATCGATATCAATTCACTAAATCTGGCTAGCACTCTGAAAGTTCTCGTGCTAGCCAGATTTAGTGATTTGATATCGATCCACAAATGAATAAACGTTATGTTTGATTATGATTTATAACTGTAACGGTGTAATCCTTTTGGATTTCTGGAAACCTTTACTTAAAAAGGGAGTTTCTAATTTTACTCAGTATACATGTATACTATAGTTATAACTTGCTCGAGGATGAGGATAAAACCTTTACATTTATATGCCTGCAAAGTTTGAGGAGTAAATAGGAGTCACTCTGTCGGTTGCTCGGTCAATAGGTCTGTTCAAAACATTGTCCGTGCTATTTCTCCTTAACAGCTAGAATTATGGATTTTCACTTAACTTTATGAGAAGCATCAATATGAAGTGGAGATGTGCATAACATTGTCTCATTCTGGTTCGATAATTATTAGCGGAGCTATGGCCCTTTGACTATTTTCATACCACTTTTCATACCACACAAACAAATTGTCCTCGCTATTTGTCCATAACTCCTTGATGGATTTTCAACAAACTTTACGAGAAGCATCAATGTGTATAACATCGTCTTGTTTAGGTTCGATGGTTTTTGATGGATTTTCACTTAACTTTATGAAAAGCATCAGTATGAAGTGGAGATGTGCATAACATTGTCTCATTCTGGTTGGATAATTATTAGCGGAACTATGGCCCTTGACAATTTCCAACCACACAAAAATATTGTCCTCGCTATTTGTCCATAACTCAACAAACTTTATGAGAAGCATCAGATGTGCATAACATCGTCTTGTTTAGGTTCGATGGTTTTTGATGGAGTTTTGATCCTTTGAATATTTTAACACAAAATATTGTCAGCGCTATATATGCATAACCCCTTGCTGGTTTTTAACTACAAGAAGCATCAATTTGAAGTGGAGATGTGCATATCATCGTCTCATGCTGGCTCAATGATTTTTTTACCGAGTTATGGCTCTTTAAATATTTTCACATGTCCGCTCTATTTCTCAGTGTTTATTTTCTATTCTTTGAGAATATAACCATACCATAACGATTGGGAATCAGTATGTAATGGATATGCGCATATCCTTGTACCACGCATTTTCAGGGGTACCTTTATATATTTCACATATATATATTCTATTGCGATAACTTGCTTAGGGATAAAATCTTTTCACTTATGTCTAGTTCCAATCTTTGATGTATATTTGCTTAAGGTTTAACTGCTGGGGGATAAGACCTTTTCATTTGAGTTTACTGATATTTGACCTATATTTCAGACTGAGGAAGAGGAGAAGACTGACCCTGACCATGAAGATATCAAGAAGATGATGCAGTCGTTGTTCCTCAAGTTAGACGCACTCTCAAACTTCCACTATACACCCAAACAAGTAAAACTAAAATTCTTATGGACTATTTTTTTAAAAATCTGTTGGTATATAGATAGAGGATCTCACATGACTGCCATTTTGACACTGAATTTATTAAACAAGTTTTATAAAATAAAATAATTCCAGCTTTGCTGAGCATTATATTAATTTCATCAAGCAAGTTTAATAATTTCAATATTAAATACATGTAAGTAAAAATTTGAGATTCTATCATATAACTTCAAAAATGCTATATAACTTACGTTATTGTGTCTCCTGCGTGGTATGGCAGACACTGAGGGATCACTTTGGCCGTAGTCCGTCATCATTCGTTGCACTTTAACCTGCAACCTAACCTTGGACATAACTTGAAAAGTATTTACCTATGTTCATGAAACTTCACACATGTATTCATCTTACCACACAGAATTTTGTCCCCTTTTCATAAAACTTTAACCTGCAGTCTAACCTAGCTCATAACTTGGCAAAATATTGACCACTGGACATGAAACTTCCTTAAATTATCCAATGCAGATTTATGCCCCTTTTCATAAACTTTAACACTTAAAAAACTGCTCCATAATTCATGAAGGATTGCACCCAGTGTCTTTAATATAGTTAGATTGTACTTGCTGAAATAAGCATACATCAGGCGACACAAGTGTTTCGTGGAACACCCTTCTAGTTAATGTAGCTGGCTATTGTAAGTAGCTTCAATATTCCAGTACCACAATGAGAAGTCGTAAATGCCTCTTCGATTACGGCAACCCTGTATTTATCGGTTATGGGACTTGACGAGGCATTTACGATAGCACACCAAGCTTAAAGGAAAAGACCAAGTGATGAATCACCATTCATTTGCATATTTATTACATCAGGGTATAATGATATGTATGTCATCACGTTATACCACCCCCCCCACCCCAAGTTATGTGATCAACTATAATATTACTTCTGTCTTGCATTTTTAAATTTAACATTTCTGTTGTTTTGACCTACTTACAACCAAATGAACATATTGTGTGTGAATGGATATTGATACTTAAATAATATACATGTAAATGGAACACAGCCTTGAATTTTTTTTTTTTTTAAACAAACTTATTTTAAAAAAATCATTCAAATTCCCACTAGGAGATGGTGTATTTCTGATATGTAATTTGTTGAACTGCGTTCAAATAATTTTGATTTGTTATGGATTCGCCCACCAAATTGATTTCCTTTTTGCCAATTCATACAGTAAATCATACTGGTATTTATAAACATGTCACCTTTAAATAATTTATAAGATCGGTACCAGAAACGTTCATGCCAGACTGTATCAGCCCTTGTTCACTATTTACAGGCGGCTGCGGAAGTAAAGATCATATCTAACCAGCCATCAATAACCATGGAAGAGGTAGCCCCAGTCTCAGTGAGTGAGAACAAAATGCTGGCTCCAGAGGAAGTACAGGTAAACCAAACAATTTTTTTTTATGAAATTTGCAAGCTGTACATTTGTTGATGTTACCTGTATGAGGGCTTGATCCATACCAGTTTACCTGGTGGCATATGGGCAATAAACCTTAATATTACATATTTGTCTGTGATTTGTATAGGAAATACTGGGAATAGAAAAGCTATATCTACTCGTTTGCTCTACTGTGAAATATCTCCCAGTGGGAGTGGGAGATATTTCACAGTACGGAACATTGCTTGGCCTTTTCCGTCAGTTGCGGGAATGCCAAATGACGTTCTAATTGTTTTACATACTTCGTCGTCAGATTCTGCAACTAGGGAATACCGATTACGGAAATTAACGAAGAGTTCCAGTTCCACTTGTTTTGTTTGTATGACGTACGTCATCTTGGCGTTCCTCGTGCAAACTGGTGTAAAAAGGCAAACTGGTGTAAAAAATTTGACGATTGGAAAGAAATTCATCAAAGAATAAATAAAATATAGTTTAATTAACAATGTTGTCATGATACGGAAAATAATTCCCTCGTGAGAAAGATTCTTGCGATATAGAAACTCGTACGCAGGCGCACTCATTTCTATATCGCAAGAATCTTTCTCACTCGTTCTTGCGATATAGAAACTCGTACGCAGGCGCACTCATTTCTATATCGCAAGAATCTTTCTCACTCGGGAATTATTTCCCGTATCACAACAACAATGTTAATTAAACTCTACGAATAACACACACACATATACGAAGGCTATATAAAGTGTGATATTTGACACATTGATATCTAGCTTACAAACTGACCTTTTGGATGTTTATTGAACAGAAACGACTTCGCCCGTGAATCATATTCATGAGTTAGTATTGTTTAAAGTATAGAGTCTGTAGCTTTAAGAGAGCTGCAATACCACAGTAGCAAAGTGATGGTCGTAGTAAAATTGTATTATGCACTGCTAAGGACTATTCCAATAAAACCTTTTGAAATTGAACACTCACCCATAGATGCAAAATTTATGCAAAATTTAGAAAAATAGGTTTCACCCATAGATGTTTATTAAACTGCCTTCCTAGGGTCCTGGGTATGTTTAATGGGATTGCCCTAATGGCAAAATCTGTAACAATAATTGTTATTGCAGTTGGACTTGTATACTATAGAAAACAAGAAATGCAACTCTGAAATTTTCGCTATTTAATTAATATACTCAATTCCAAGAAATATTCCAGAGAAATCCGAAGATGTTTCGTAAAACAAAGTGTTGCAGCTAGTTAGAGAAAGGACAAAACTGTACTGTTGTAGACTTTTTAATCACAGTTCACTTTGTAACACGAAATTCATAAATGTTTAAGTTCTGCTTTGAAAATTTGAGCCATTTCATGTTTTTAATTTAAGGAGATACAAAAGTTTGCATCCTAAGTTTACTCACCTGCTTGAGACAAACCTGTATTATATCAATAATGATACTTTGAAGGAATAACATTTGGTGTGTTATATGTTGTTTAGTATTTTTTCCGAAAGGAAAGGTCTAATGTTACCGTGTACCATTCAGTTAACAGGCAGCATATTATGTATATAGTGAAAAATCCAAAGTTGCTTTTCTTTTTTCCTTTTGTATACATCATTAATAAAAATGATAATAATGGCATTTATATATGTGACAATGAACATACGTAAAACATTTTGTGTATTAGCCTTGACTGTATTTGTGCTTATCTTGCTATGCTCTTTGTTTCACAGGACAAGAAAAAGGGCGAGGTTAAAGGAGTGACAGAAAAGACAAAGGTTGATAAGGAAAGAGCTAGAAAGAAGAAAAAAGCAAACAAGAGGGAAAGACAAAAGGAAAAAGACAAGAGACAGAAATTGATTGACAAATTGAATCCTGGACTCGGAAATAAATACAGTAAAGAAAAGGCATTGAAAAAATTGGAAAAAGAAAGCAAATCTGGTAAAGGGCACGTGACACTGATACAGGTGAGTGTGGCTATTTTTAGCTAGACTTTTCGGAGAAAAAGCAAGCTATTCTACCCGCCCCAGCATCAGCATCGGTAAACTTTTTAAGTAAAGATCACATCTCAGAACCGCTTACATGTATTCCCTTTCATGAGAGGAACAGACACGTGCTATAACTCTATTATGAATTTTATCAGAGTCTTCAACTTAATTTCCAAATAAATAAACAAGGCCTCAAAAGTGTAGCATGCTGTTATCTGCCAGCTTTTGTTATGTTGTGTTAGTGACAATAAAAAATAAAATAGACTGCTTTGGGGCATTCCTGTATGACCGGAAATTTCAATGGGTTCGTTCAGGGTTTTCCCATCGGCAACCACGTTGGTTGCCATGGCCACCAATGGTAACATTTGGTACCAATGAGGCCACAGATACTACCTGAGGTGTAGAGTCGCAGGAAGATTGGTTACCAACGTTCTACCTATCGGCAAACGACGGTGACCGGTGGTAGCCGATGGTTACCGAGAGTGCTTTTGGTAACCGATTGGAGAACCCTGAACTTACCCACTGCTAATAATAATTTCCGTAACATTTTTAACCTAGGAATAACTGACGGGAAAATAATCGGTCCTTTCTTTTTGACTTGAAGTTTATAAGTATTTTACAGATCAAGTTGCGTTATGTATTTGTTGAGTATACTATTATCCTCTCCATTCCAGGGTGAGAAGCGAGAGAAGAGTGGCCTGACGTCATCCAAGTCTTTCTTCACACAGCTTCAGGACGAGGTCACCACCAAGATCAACTCAAAACGTGCGGAGAAAAGGAAAGATAACAAATCACAGATGACAAATGCAAAGAAATTTAAATTGTAAAATATTGTGACAATTTTATGGTGGTCGAGGGAAGCAGGTGCTTGTTCAGTTACTTATTGACTGTTAAATGTTATTAAGACAAAGGAAAGAGTATATTAAATGAACTATTAACATTGAACGATTTAATTTTAATTTTTGAAAATACTTGTATTGGTATTCAGTATAATTAAAAGGTGGGCATCCGTGGCTGATTGGTTCGAGTCTCTGACTTGAAATACTGCCACTCAACTCTGTGGATTTGATCCCTCATTGGCCTAGGAATCTTTATGTGAGGAAGCTATCCAGCTAGCTGGCGGAATGTTGGTAGTTCTACCCAGGTGCACCTGTGCAGAAAATGATGTAAAACACTATTCAACCAGCCATCATCATTTTTAGCTTGACTGTTTTTGTGTCGCCTTTTCGAAGGTGGCTATAACGTTCTCATTTCTTGATATTTCTTCATCAAACTTTCAATATATACTCATGACAACACCGACATGACCATACTAAAATATAAAGGTCAAGGTCACCCTGAAGGTCATTATATGGGTTAGATACAGATTTATTTCTTCACGAAAACAACGTTGGCTATAACTCTCATTTCTTGATATTTCTTCATCAAACTTTCAATATATACTCATCATGACAACATTGACATGACCATACTAAAATATAAAGGTCAAGGTCACACTGAAGGTCATTATATGAGTTAAATTATTCGGGTTTTTTTCATAATAAAATGCAAAAACAACGTCAACATGAAGTTGTTAAGTCGCATTTAACACAAAACATGACCCCTGCTTGGAAAACAATGTGCAAGTATGAAAGACAGACATATTTAGAATTTGAAGTTATACAATGAATTAGAGGAAGATAATATGAAGAAAAACACATACCTTGTTGCCATGATTCATCTCGTCTTAAAATCTGCTCCAACAAGATGCCAAAGCTTTCTCCACTGATCAAGGCTGCTCAAGATAAAATACAATGCTTAAAGTAGCTACCCGCCAACAGCAGCCACATTTTACAACTGATGTACACCGTTTCTAAACCTACTGACGATGAGGTTTATAACCAGCCAGGCTAAACCCCTCGTAATTCAGTAAAGTATTTTAAGAACTGATAAAAAATCCTATACTTTTAATCGGCTCATATACAATATTATATGACCTAAACACATGGATAGAGTTTTAACGTATTTGTAGCGTAATTTCGGGTTAGTTTCTTTAAGATACATTATATATAGAAGAACTGTTGTTATACCCGCCCAAACTCCAATGTGCCTTGCCATGAGGGATTCTCGTGATGGTGGAACATCAAGTCCATGCATGATTCATTCCCACCACTCGTTGTGGCTGGGCATTTGTAAATGACTGTCTTCATATAATTATGGTATCCGCCCACCAAATGTTTTCAAAAGTGTGAATTATCGGTGCATGTGTTACAGAGTTACGGGCCTTGAGTAAACGGACTAGTTTTGGAAAAGATTATGAAAATCAATTGATAAGTTTTGATCAGTTGAAGGTTCAGCTGTCCGAATAACTGCTTCCCATATCTAGAACAACCTTCTTTATATGGTCTTAATTACCTTCATTGTTTATCTTTCATTTTCGACACTTCTTTCACTTCCAAGTTTTTGATAATACTTACAGTAGCTACCCCACCAACAACGTCCAAAATGTACAACATATGTACACGTTTCTCAACCTATTGACGACGATATATATATAACTTACATATTTTGAGAATTCAAACTCTATAGACACAGTATAAGAGTTACCAACTCATAATTGATTTTACACAGATTGAATCATGGTTATTTTAAGAACCTGTGAATAAACTTTTAATCGCGACACATATACATTATTAAATCACGAACACATGACAGAATTTTGATGAACTAGTGAGGCTAGGGAAGATGTGTTGCCTAAAGACACCTCAGTAACCCAGGGGCGCCAGTGAGGCTTGGGGAGATGTATTGCCTAAGGACACTCTAGTGGCGCCAGTGAGGCTAGGGGAGATGTGTTGCCTAAGGACACCTCAGTAACCCAGTGGCGCCAGTGAGGCTAGGGGAGATGTGTTGCCTTAGGACACCTCAGTAACCCAGTGGCGCCAGTGAGGCTAGGGGAGATGTGTTGCCTAAGGACACCTCAGTAACCCAGTGGCGCCAGTGAGGCTAGGGGAGATGTGTTGCCTAAGGACACCTCAGTAACCCAGTGGCGCCAGTGAGGCTAGGGGAGATGTGTTGCCTTAGGACACCTCAGTAACCCAGTGGCGCCAGTGAGGCTAGGGGAGATGTGTTGCCTAAGGACACCTCAGTAACCCAGTGGCGCCAGTGAGGCTAGGGGAGATGTGTTGCCTAAGGACACCTCAGTAACCCAGTGGCGCCAGTGAGGCTAGGGGAGATGTGTTGGCTTAGGAAACCTTAGTAATCCAGTGGCGCCAGTGAGGCTAGGGGAGATGTGTTGCCTAAGGACACCTCAGTAACCCAGTGGCGCCAGTGAGGCTAGGGGAGAGGTGTTGCCTAAGGAAACCTGGCGCCAGTGAGGCTAGGGGAGATGTGTTGCCTAAGGACACCTCAGTAACCCAGTGGCGCCGGTGATGCTAGGGGAGATGTCCTGCCTAAGGACACCTCAGTAACCCAGGGGCGCCAGTGAGGCTAGGGGAGATGTGTTGCCTAAGGACACCTCAGTAACCCAGTGGCGCCAGTGAGGCTAGGGAGATGTGTTGCCTTAGGACACCTCAGTAACCCAGTGGCGCCAGTGAGGCTAGGAGAGATGTGTTGCCTAAGGACACCTCAGTAACCCAGTGGCGCCAGTGAGGCTAGGGGAGATGTGTTGCCTAAGGACACCTCAGTAACCCAGTGGCGCCAGTGAGGCTAGGGGAGATGTGTTGGCTTAGGAAACCTCAGTAATCCAGTGGCGCAGTGAGGCTAGGGGAGATGTGTTGCCTAAGGACACCTCAGTAACCAGTGGCGCCAGTGAGGCTAGGGGAGAGGTGTTGCCTAAGGAAACCTGGCGCCAGTGAGGCTAGGGGAGATGTGTTGCCTAAGGACACCTCAGTAACCCAGTGGCGCCGTGAAGCTAGGGGGAAGATGTCCTGCCTTAGGACACCTCAGTAACCCAGGGGCGCCAGTGAGGCTAGGGGAGATGTGTTGCCTAAGGACCACCTCAGTAACCCAGTGGCGCCAGTGAGGCTAGGGGAGATGTGTTGCCTAAAGACACCTCAGTAACCCAGTGAGGCTAGGGGAGATGTGTTGCCTAAGGACACCTCAGTAACCCAGTGGCGCCAGTGATATCTTTGAAAGTAG